>JAJIZL010018839.1:971157-995097 GCA_023969395.1 Amblyomma maculatum
AAGAGTCTTCGCCAGCACCACAATTCAAACGCGTCAATTCTTCGGCGGTCAGCCTTTTTCACAGTCCAACTCTCGCATCCATACATCACAACTGGAAAGACCATAGCACGAGTTATTCGGATCTTGGTTGGCAGACTAATGTCTCTGCTTTTTACTAGGCGTTCAAGGCTAACCATTGCTCTCTTTACCAGAAGCAGGCGTCTCCTAATTTCATGGCTGCAGTCTCCTTCCGGGGTAATATTGGAGCCCAAGAAGAGAAAATCTGTCACAGCTTCCACTTCTTGTCCCTTGATGCTCCAGGACTTATTGATAGGGGAAGACGCCATGATCTTTGTCTTTTTAATGTTCAGTTTAAGCCTATATATATATATATATATATATATATATTATACATACGTGTGTGTGTGTCCATTTGTAAACTAAGAATGCCCGACTGACATACTTTCCGCGGTACAGTAAATGAGGGTTGCCTTATTTTCAGTGTAGCTCGTCGCATTCAACAAAAAACGAGTAAAAAGAAACAACTTTTGAGGAAATTTGTCCTCGAGTGTCACAGCTTTCAGCTGCCCACCAGCCTGCCTCTAGTTAACGCTATAAAATTAAATAATTTCAAGCCAGCATGACACCAAAGCTGTAGACGCGATAGCGCCTTTAACATGGCGTTTTCATTCCGCCAATTCTTGCCGTTAAGAGACGCCGAGTTTGGCAATGTGATTAACGCCTTTAGTTTGCTTTGTTTGGAGGAACGGAAGTGCTGTATCCGCTTCACTTCTCGGTGAACGGCGAACTTTAAAATGAAAGGCATAAAACCGGAGGTAGAGCAGCCCAAATCTTTAACTGGCGTGCGCATGACCACCTCCTTTTCTATGCTCCTGCGCCTTAATAAGGACAATACTTGCCAGATGATCAAGATTACGGAAGAGCTTGGTGATCCATTTCTTATACTTGACTTTTCGCAGGTTAGCTGCTCTGTAACGCTCAGAATCACAGAAAGTACTGCCGTCACGAACGTCAGTTAAGATTTCGGCAGCTGTACATATGTCGTTGGTTCCAAGCTCTGTCGCAAACTAACCTTCAACATGACTAGCAGATGGATGCTAAATGTGACGCGAAAAGGGTATGACACCACCCTGAAAGCTGTATAAGGAATCGACTTTATCAAGATTTTAATATAAATCAGAGCATATATTTTTCCACGAGTTGCGAGTTTCGGCGACGACCATGGCAATGGCGATGCCTTTTCGGCCGAACGAGCTGTATGCGCTTCAGGTAAAATCAAATATGTGCATAATTTTGTTGCTGAACACAACCAGCACCTCTTTCTCTCTTTTCTTTTAATCCACCTTCCTTCGAAGCTTCCCAAGCTTCCCCTTACGGTGTGGTTCAGGATTCTACCGAGAAGTGTGACAGATATACTGTGCCTTTTCTTTCCTTTAAGCAGCTTAGGAAATACGTTTGCAGAACGACCCGTGACAGTTCGCTCTGCAGTCGGAGTGGCTCCACTATAAGCCTGAAACAGGCTGTGCACTGACAGAGCATTACTCCCACAAGCAAAAGAAAAGTATCTGCTGTTTCATTACAATTTAGAAGCAGTTTTGCAGTCATGACGTCACCCCATAGAAACCACGACACACCTGCAGCTTGCAGTCCTTGACTGGGGAGAGTAAACATGGAGAGGGACCCAAACGCCGCCAGAGAAAAACGGTGGCGAAGGTGGCACAAAAGGCGTCCCCTCTCTGAAAGCGACGGTGCAGGAACGAGACATGATGGGACAGAATGCTGCACGAGCGCCCCATCGTGACATGTGCCCAAACTAATCACCCCTGTGTTTAAGGGGCACGAACACACACAAACACACAAACGCTGGTAGAGAGGGTAAGCAGGGTTACAGTGTTACAGTAGGGTGCAAGTTTTCTAAGAGGGGGTAAGTGAATAGGGACTTGCTTCCAGCAGGTGCAAAGTTACCCCAAAGCCTTCTAAAGGGGGTAAATGACCATGCTATGCCCTTTTTACCCCTTTCGCACACCCTTTTTTCCCTGGCGCTCGGCTTTTCTAGGGGTGTGCGTTTGGGAGAAGCCCCGTAAACCCCGCTGCGCGCCCCTCCTCCGCAGTGGGCCCAAACCCAGTTTCGAACATCGCAGCCTGTAAAGGTGGTTCAGTTTGTCTTGCAAAGGTACTTCCTTTGAGCGTCACCTGAAGTGCTCCCTCTGAGCCTCAGCTGCAGCTGTCCTAAAATGGAAATGATCCTAATGCGACAGTGTTTATAAATAAAGCGCAACAAAACTTGCCTGCTGTTAGCTTGTCCATTCAGATGAGCACACATTCAATTGCGCGCACGTTTAATTGTGCGCAAAGGACTGCTGCCACAGCTTATCAGACGTGAAGGGGAGAACCAGTTAAAAAATTACAAGGACGAAGAAAAGAGGCATACATCATGACGACTGTTTTTTTTTATTTATTTAGGGTTGACTTTCACAGCCGTCGTTCCTCATCGCCCTACTGCACTGCCATTCACTTTGCACTCCGGCGTGTGGGTGTTCCTGTGTTCGATCCCGAAACGAAGAGGATTTCCTGTTCTGTGAGATGTCAGGCCTCTTCTAGTTACAAGAACCGTTATTATAAAGGAAAACGTGTACAAACACAGAGAAGCCCCACGAGGTGCAAATCTCAGCATGTGAATAAAATCTGAACTCGAACCCATTCTAGTCGTTAGCTTGGCAAATCAAATGTTTCATAATATCGCAAAAACATAAAAACTGCCACCACATTACGCCAGCATAGACACTTCTGAATTATAGTTTTGCAATGAAAATAAAACCAGCTTTTCGCGCTGCATATGGTATTGATGAATCACCTTTAAAACGTAATTTACCTTGCATAGGTAGGAGAGGAAATAGAACACCGCAACTTGCAGTTCATAGCCGGATTAATCTGCATTTATGCTTTCAAATTAAGCTGATATTGTCGCGTCTCGATAGACCCCAGGTAGTGCCTATAATGAAATCATTTTAATAAGTGACCGAAAATACTACTACGTTGCAGCTTGCTTCTGTTCCAGCAACCGTCATCTATAAGTTTCCAAATATTTTCGTCTAACAATGCGAAGGCCTTTGAAGTCAGTAATTGCATTTACGGCGGTAGTGGGGCGAGTTCAGTGACAACATTGTGATCAGACCTGCGGCTTTCGATCAGAATTTTCGGCGGTGATGACGGATTTG
This sequence comes from Amblyomma maculatum, assembly GCA_023969395.1. Classification (NCBI taxonomy): domain Eukaryota; kingdom Metazoa; phylum Arthropoda; class Arachnida; order Ixodida; family Ixodidae; genus Amblyomma; species Amblyomma maculatum. Next base: position 974,376 of record JAJIZL010018839.1, read on the forward strand.
AGGCTTTTCGAACGTTTATAGGTTCCCCCAACGAGTTTGCGGCCTTTAAGTTTTCCAGCGAAGGGGCTCGCCTTCTACTAATATCAGCAACGCTATCACTGGTCGAGGATAAATAACGCACTGGGGACGGAGAGCGGCGGTAGGAATCAATGGGTCAGCTGCCCTCCTCGGCGGATGTGTCTCGATTTGGGCATAGTCAGCGTCGAAAAGGCGCGAGCAGAAGCGGACGGAAAAGCATGCCCCTGTGCACAGCAGCTATAGTATCGATAAACATGGCCAGGTTTCTGCAGTAAAAGCAGAGAGCTTAGCTGTCGGAAGAACGCCACGCGTCGTTTCCGCGCTCTTGGGAGCTCCTGAAAGGTGCCCATAGAGGCTTCTGAAAGAGTCGTAATCTCTTGGCGGCTCGGTGAACTCGGCGCTGTATAGTTTGACGACAGGGAACGACTGGTGCTTAGCTCGCTGACGGCACGCATGCTTAGAGAACGGCTTGGAAACGTCTTCTATGTATAGTCTATGGGACGTGACTCTTCGTAGGAAGCAGACGGTGACAGGGCGTGCCGATGTTCGTCCCATGCGGCTGCTGTGAAATTCTCCGATTACTGAACCTTCGTGGCAGTAATCGACTGCATTTCCTCAAGGAAATTTACCAAATTAGGTTTCACAAAGTGGTCGTATTGGTTGAACTCAGCACAGCCGCGGACGTAGGAGCACCGTTGAATGGTCGACTGTACTGGCAGTGTGCCGTTTTTGGAGGGATGATCTTTTGTTGTGGCATAATTGACGAACTCACTTCCTGGACGAGCACTTGAAGCATGCCCATCGCGTTGTCTCGTCGATATATGCTCGCAAGTTCACAAAAGTATCTACCAGCTGACCACAGCAGTCACTCCATGGTGGCAAGGGGGCCTTGTTCTCAAAATATCTGTTCAGCGGGAGAGGGGAGGGGAGGGAACACGGGGACAAAATAAACTTTGAAAAGCTTCTGGAGCTTCATTGGTAGAACTTTGTCACACTTTCGAAGTACCAGAGCCAGTGTCCCACATCAAACGCGTCTCCGCTGAAGCATTTTGGCACCTTGGTGTTCTGCAGAGTCACAGGGGTAAATGTGGCATGTGCCAAGACCTTGAGGACATGGCGAACTAGAAGGCTTGTGAGTCACCTGGTAGATTATTGTACTCCGGAGATAGGAGTAGAAGGCGGCAGCTAGCGCGATCGACAGGAGTGTAAACGCCCGAATCTACTGTCGGCTGCCGGAAGGGGTCCTATGCATCACACTCCATCAGGGGGGCGTAGTACTATAAAACATGCTGAGCAACTGCATTTCTTTGTAAATTTACGACGCATACGCTTAGCCTTCAGTTACAAGTGTGGTGGAGATATAAGAAAGTTTTTCATGGCGCCGTCTGCTTTCAACAGTCGGCGATTCTTTATAGTCCGACTTCTGCAAAACGACCCAACCAAGGCGCAAGTAATTTAATTCAGCGATTCTGATGACATTCGCTCTAAGTAAAAGGAAGCCTAATGTCTGGCCCGTCAGTTGAACATTCCAAGTCTTTTCGTCAAACAAAGCGAAGACCCTTGAAGTAAATAATTTCGTTTGTGACAAGTAGCCAATGTCATCAACCCTTTTTTGCAGGACAAAAACTTTCAGTATCCCAATTTACACGTACCCTTTTCTTCCATTGTACAATGACGTATTCACGCAGGCGAGCTTTATTATTTCCGTCCGACCTCACTCTCTGCCATCGGACCCTTCAGAAGGCTTATCACGGCATGAAAGAGCGAATAAGAAACGCCAAAAAGCCCATCGCAGGAAAGCAACTTGGCATTGTGTCGAACAAATCCAATTAGGCCTTTCCTCGTTCACAACTCTCCCGCCCAAACCAACTTCGACCATGTTCACATAAAAATATATAAATCATCCTTTGGTCGTCCTATCTCTTCTGGTACCTACCCTTTGACGGCGTAGAGATCGAATCCTATTTCTGGAGTTTCACCTTTCTTCTTTCTCTCCCCCTTCTTTTTTCTTATCACCGAACCCGGCGGTGAATATCAAAGCGGGTTCCCTCTGTCGCAAACATGAATCGAAGGAAATACCACAAAAATACAATAAATGATAAAGTTGCATGCGGGCCGGGCCAGGAAGGGTTACATTAGATCACAGAGATGGGAGCTCTTTATTTCTACTCAATTTTTACTCTTACCTTTTTACTTTATGTTTAACCTTCCAAGTATGTTTTTGGAATCTTGCGCGTATTCTCTGCCATCTCTTTCTCTTTTATCTTATTCCCCTCAATATTCTCATTCCAGCGACCCGGTCACACTTCTTTTGAATTTCCACAGCCGCATTTCGCAAGGGCTGGAGGAATAATGAAAAAAAAAAAAAAAGAATCTCGAGTTTCACCGCCTTGTACTCTTTGTAAAAGAAACAGCAAAACGTATCGAGGTCTCAAGACGAGGCGACACGTGGATGGAATGGAAAAGACAAAAAAAATATTTTCATAAAAAGATACTTTAAAGCAACGCGACGTGAGCCCACTTTGCTTTAATCCAAAGGTGAGGAAAATGGAAACCCACACACTTGTGCCTTTAAGCTGTCAGGCTGCGGCTTTAAAACTGCGATCGCCAATCGAGAGGACGACCGGTGCGTCTCAATTAGTGATTCCATTCTAGGCAGTCATCTCAACTGTCCCTCTTATATCCCTTGGCCTCTGACTAAAGAGGCATACTTTGCCATACTTTACTAAACACGCCGAAGACTTCGCAGCATCCGAGGGAGATAATTAGTGTTCCAGAGATTTCATCGCACTGTCGCATTTCAATTTATCTCTCAAATTCTAAAGCGGGGATCGAAAGCTTACCAGTGCATTAAGGGGTATTCACACGGGAGAGAACCCCACCCCTCTCGACCGGGATGTTGTGAAAACGAGCCGCCTTCGACCGCCGAAACCGGTTTCCCGGGGGCCCCACAATGGTGGGGGGCTTTTTATCCACTGGCACAAAAGCTCCCCCGAGAAGAGGGGTGTCCGCGGCCTTTTCCGCTGGGCTGGCAACTTCGCGGGTCGCGCGTTACGGGAAGCGCGTGATTGTAGTTGGGATTCAGTAGTTGCTGCTGATAGGAGAATTGCCTGACCGGGCCGCTTCGTAAACTTTGACTACTATATTTTATTCGCTTGCAGCAAAACAAGAAAAACAGCCGCCAGATATGAAATGCTGCGGGTGACACTCTAATGGCTAGCTGCCTGTGGCGCTTGCGCGGCAAGTTGGGAGCCAGCGACTTCTAAGCAGTGTTGCAAATTCATTCCCCTTTTCTCCGGAAACCTGCTGCGAAGAAACGTCGACAAACGACGCGCTGGAATGCGGGAGCGACATTATGACGACAGCTGCACAGGGATATAGAGAGGATATGAGATGACCAGGATGACAGGAAACCCGACGGTAGGGCAGAGGATCAAGAGGTGCTTGGGGAGGCGGAGGAGACACTGAAAGAATTACCTACCCATGAATTAATCGTCTTTTGTAAAAGTATTCGGTCCTCTTCAAATGTCATTTTGGCTTGATGAAACAGCATTACTCCGACAAAATAGTTTTAAAAATGCATTGTGTCAAACAGATGTCCCTTGAAAAGTACCGATTTTTCGAAAGTGTTTCAATTGTTCAATCATAGTCTTTTTAATGGAGAAACGTGACTGCTTTGGCGTCAGAGGCGTTAGGCTATCATTACGCTCGTACGTGACGCATCGCTAAGACATCGAAGCGCGGACCAGGACTGTAGCGCCTGTCCGGTGTTGTGACCGTGCATGGTCCGCGCTTGCGCGCACTATTGTTCGCCTGTGGGCATGGTATTGATATGTGCTGTTGGTGCAAGGGCTCTAAGTGAGCCTGTTTCCATGAATGTTTTTGTGTGAGCATGCTTTGCTTTGTCGTGACCCTGCAACTGCCAAGTTGGCCCTGTCAAGGGAACATCAAGAAAAATACAAAGAAACGTCGCCCTGTGAAAAATAGCCGGAAGTGCTTTTGTTCAACTGTCCACCCTTCCCGTCGAGAGGCGCTATTGTCAAGTGAGGAACACCTTTTGTCCAAATGAGACGATCGGAGTGACACGTCCGCTGACGTACAGGAGAAGAAAGGAGCATGAGGTTTACGGCCATTAGAGGATTTCTAGTGAATGCAGGAAAGAGTTGCAATTGCCGGAAAGGGACAATGCTGGGAGCAGTATTCGTGGCGCGCACGTACACTTGGGTTTCTGAGAAGGAAATCCACTTGCCGGAACCACCATATCGGATCTTTCCAGAAGAATAGAAATTTACCTCCTCGCCGTTCCCAAGCTCTACCCGCCAACAAGAAACCACGCCCGACGAAACAATACTGCACCAGTCAGTGCATCAGACCATCAATGCAGTGATGTGATCGATTGGTTGCCGATATCTGAGGGGTGTGCCCAGGAACTGATTGATCAGCAGCTTCAGAGAGGGGCTGGACATAGGGGGATTTAAGGACGCTGCAGAGCACGAAATGACGCTCTGAGCCCTGGATAAACGGCTCATCCAGACGCTTCTCGCTATGAACTCTTAACGCTTGCCATTTTGCTGATATACCCTTTTTTCATGTAAATAAGTTTTCTCAAAGTGCCATTAAACCTGCTCGTATATATTTTACCAACTTCGAAGATTCAACCTTTCATCAACCCGGAGTCTTTGCACTCTACCAAGTGAAGGCCGGGTCGACGTAGTCCCAGCGTCACGACACCGGTGAAGACACACTGGCATGTCTGACATCCCGTATGGATGCATTTTATGCCCTCCCGTTCCTTTTGTATATTGATGATTTATATTTTGAACTCTTTCTAGTGCGTTTCGTAGTGCTTTTTGACAATCTCACTGCGCTCGTTGCAAGTGACGCAGTAAAAAAGAAATGTTACATCAGGATCAGCTTTTGGAATGCTTAGGTCAGGGGCCGGAAAATAAATTTACAAACGTTATTACAAAGAAAACAAGAGCTCTACTATCGTTAACTCAAAATATATAGCTATTTGTAATAACATAACACCAGGTTGATGCTGGGAAACAACTGGATAGGCATATATCCAACAGCGCGTCGTATTCTTTGAAAGTGTGGATGTGTGTGGCACTCGGTTTATGTTGTGGCTCTGGTGCTTACCATATTTTTACGCCCTTATTTTTGTGTTGAAGTTGACAATTATTGAAATTTGGGTGCTAAGTTCCCAGGCAACTTCCTTGTATTCTCGTCTCCCCCTTCCTCATTCATTATCCGGCACAACTACGCTACCTACAAGGCCGACTGATTGAACCCGGTTGCGGCGAAGCGGCGAGACAGGCAGCGCAGACGCGCTCTCCTCGGCGAGCGCCGAGCGTCTATCGTCTGGCAACAGTCAAACCCCTCTCGTACTCCGCCGCCCGTGTGAATGCGGGAGGCGGTGCCCCCGCATCCCCTCCCGGAAAAGCTCCCCCGTGTGAATACCACTTTAACTTCGTGCAATGTGTAAGTCTTACTAGAAAAAGAATTTTCATTGAAGAACGGGAATCGATCTAAAGGAGATAATTTTCATGGCAGTTGCATAAAAGGTAAAGTTGTTTCTCCGGACTGACCGTCATTCGCCTTACAATAAACGTGGCATTCAACGACCGGCTATTTTCCTCTATCCTGTTCAGGCTCCTTTGTATTATACGAAATATGGTGAAGCAGTTTGTGCGAGTAGAATCGCCTCGAAATGATCGTCCTGAAGCTGATTCCGACTGCGCTTTAAATTTCAGCTCGACGAACAAATCAACCGTATAAGTGTGCTTGCAGAAAATGGTACAGAAATATAGTATGAAATTGTCATTCTTTTCATCAGCCTTACATTATGATCACCGTTACAACACGACGCGAAGCAGTCACGACTGAGAGTAAAAAGAGGGCCCGTTACCCGCATTTGTGTTCACATCCTTTTGAAGGAAAATCGTTGAAGCAGAGAGCTTAAGAGAGAAACCAACATCACGCTGCCTCAGCATAGTCATTCGGAAATTTCGGCGAGGAAACACCTTCCATTCTTCAGCAGTATTGTGTATATGGCAGGCACAGCTCGTAAGCGAGCAGGGGCCCTGTATACCGAAGTTGTAATTTTTTTTCCGGGCTCGACTTTCAATAAACGCGCAATTAAGAACATCCGGGAACCGTACGAGTTGCAACCAAAGAAATGTTGTTTACCTCTCAGATGCGCATGCAGGATTGAAAAGGACACGCAGTGGTACGTACTTCTTTTCTCGCGTTTATTTATTCGGGGAAGAAGAACGCAGTCTCTAATCTGCTGTTTTCTTTTTTTTTCTTTCGTTCCCTCCCACTGAGTAAAAAAGTAAGCAGCAAGTTTCCAGAGAGCAGAATGCGTAAGTTTCTGCTCTGTATTGTAATATGAAGAACGCGGACATGGAGAGTGCGACCGCTAATGCAAGGAAGGTATGCCGTAGGGAGATGTGGAAACAGAATGAGCGCGGCCCTTTTTCTATGAGCGCCGGCTGTAATGTTGACCGCTGATTTCTGTTTTGCACGGGTGGTTTTATTTAGGCATAGAGAACTGACATGCAGATGATGTCGTAGTATTTACATTGCCTCCGTATGAAAACTTTACATGCATATATTACTATCGCAATGCGTTTTTCAGTGATGTTGGATATGATGTCAAAGCAAAAAGAGCTTAGTGTCTCTGGGGCAAAGTAAGAAATGAGCAGGATGGGAGGATTTTACTGATGTAAGATAGAATGGTTAAGCACGCTCGGGCTACGTCTGGAGAATTCAGCTTGCCAAAACGAAAACCGGCTGGTGTCCTTTTGTGTGTAGATTGAATACGTACAAGGGCGAAGACATCTTTCAATGTCATGGCGTACAATAACGCAGGCGGGTGCTGTAATTCTAACGCATGAAACGAGAGAGGACGAGATTTTGGGCAGTAAACTAAAGAAAGGAAGACCGATGCGCGTTAGAAGCGAGCACAGCATAGCTGCTTTCACGAGCCATAGAGAACGCATTCACCGGATTAATTTACGATGTGCCACGGAACAAAAAGTAATGTGAGTGGGTGGCATGCGGATAAATAAAAATAAAGTATAAACTCACAATAGAAAGAAGAAAGTACTCACAATGCAGCTGCGCACCTCGACGCTGGCCGATAAAATTTAGAAAAAGTGGATAACAAAAACTGCCAAGAACGACTGCTAGTTTTTCGCAGACCTCTTTCTCCTCCTTTCATTCGCTGCTTATCTGGCCCGATCGTGCGTTGTTTGGAGAACAATTTTCATTTTTTGCTTTTCCGTCTATTAACAACTTGTCAGTGTCAAAATGGGGCAACGGTTCCCGTCTGCCTTCTTTGCATTTTGCATAATTCTCTACTGTCTCCATCAAGCATGCCCTGAATAAAATAAAACTGAAAAAATAACGCGAGATCAACGTCATTGTAATGGAACACATTCAGTGACACGAGGGGAATAAGCAACAAGATTCCAAACCTCCAAAATGATCTTTACACGGCGTTCTGCTCAGACTGGCACGTGATTGTTTACTGGCCACTCTGCATGTTTATGTCTTTTTTTTTTTTTTGTCCAGACGTCAGTGGTCTTGATTTACTGCCAACGCATCCGCTCTCTGTCGGTGCTGTGGAGATTCCGTTACACCCGAGGGAGTTCCAGACAGATCTGACATTTTTCCACTTTTTTTATAACTATTTTCTTATCCATGACGTGGCCTCTGTCGAAACAACCCCGGAGCACACAATAATAAACTTGAAAGGTGGCAGAGCATGCCATCCTCGCCACTAAAAAGTGCGTGCCGCTCTGGCGAGCATAACAAAAAATGAACATCAGCTCAACATGAGAGGTAGCTGAATGCAGGCTCCCATATCGCTTCTCTTGCGGCATTTTCGCTACAAGTCTTCTATGCATGTCCTTTTTCTTTTTAACAATGAAGCTTTTCATATTTCTCAGCTTTCGCGCATAGTAATTAAGTTATCTCTCATTATGCCTTGCTAATTTTCTTTCCAGAATTATTTTATCTACTTTTAAATGTTTTTATCCAGCCTCCTCCTTTCAAGAAAAGTGAGGGAGTGTTGCTGAAATGTGCTATCGCCCTTGTTACCCACTCCACCCTTAACGTCAGTCTGTGCACTGAAACTTAATGACATCAATTGTTTACTTTTTCCTCCCTTTTTGTTTCGAAAATTGTGCACCTTCCTGTCTGGCATGCAAGTGGGACGTTTAGGGCCAGAAAGCTTGCTCAAGATGAGGCCTGAAAGAAAACAACTGCTCTTACGAAACAACGAAGATTCTTTTTGCGAAGTTTATCAAAAAAAGAAGGGCATTTCACGGCTTCGTCTTGTTTACGGAGGCCAACAAGAAATGATACAGAATGTTTCGAGCCCGGCGGTAACACGAAACCATCCAAGCCATGTTCACGTTCAGTGGGTGCCTAGAGGTGATTGAACGTTCCTTCAGCTCGGCGTTTGAAGATCACAAAAAGACAAGTGACATACTTAACGTAATTCTTGTTTTCATCTGAAGCTTTGCTACTACACATTCACCCTATTTACGCATTGAATCGAGCGTGCGTCTGCCATATCGGACAAAGCACAAATTATTTTTGCTTTTATTCTGAAATACTTCCTCCCACAAAGCTGTTCATATACGATGGAAGGTCAGTACCCGTGAAGGGGTTTTCCGATGTGAACATGTCTCTCGGGGTCTGAAGGTCATCTCAAAGATACCAACGACCATGGCTCGAAGTGAGACCATATTTCTTTTTCCTCTCAACTGAGCCTCGATAGAATGTAAAATTTTGATCTGTTATTTGATGTTTCTTATCTGTTTCCCTGCTTTTAGCCGAGTTACGTAAGACGAGGCATGATCTTATATTTAGTTCGGCGAAACTTCGAATGCTAAGACACCACTGGCCTTTATAGATATGGAAGGCTCTTAAAGGATTGTACAATATATAACACCACTGAAGAAAGTTTCTAGACGTATTTATTAAATTTCCACCGTCTGTAACAGACCTTCGGTATATAAATATTCAAAATATATTAAAAACTAATCATTCCTGGACACTCAATTTAATTGCGAAGCAAGATTAGAATATCGTAAGATACCGTTATCAACCTTTTAATAAGAATTTGTTAAACTTTTCAACGCGCAGCAGAATATCGCTTTTGAAGTTTGTCCTCCGTAAACTGCGAGTAATTAATATAGGCGTAGTAAGCCAGAACGGTTCGGATTTGGAAGGAAATGGCCTAAATCTACAAGCCTCCCCCCCCCCCTCTCTACGCCCCCTCCCTCCCACCCCCGCAAAAAAAAAAGAAAAATAATTTGCATATGGTTTTTGCAATTAGGCACTTATACATATACGAAAAAATTTCGTACATAAACGAATTTATGTTGAAAAACTGTCCTCTTCCAGAGTATATGGGCCTTGATGCGTCTAATAAAGCGCCGTTAAAGATTGTACTTCTAGATACTGACAAAATCAGGCGAAAATCTCCAAGGCTCTCAATTGTTCATTTTGTGTGGAGAAAAAGAGGCCCACATGTCCTCTAATGCACTTGTTTAAGAACCCTCAAAACAGTTGCTAAAGAAAATGACACGAAATTCTCGAGATGAGAACTGTCTGGATTCTGCCGTACATTATTAACGATCGGTGCACATGTTGTGCAGAGCCGTTATATATGACTCAATGCCTGCCGGGAAGTGCAAATCCTGATGCCAGTTTTGGTTCATTTTAACACAAGCTCCTTTACAACGATTATATAAGCCTAATACATATTCCGATTTTGTTTATTGGGCCGGGAAAATCCGGACTGAAATATTTTAACATTTTGATGCTGAGAACACAATTTCTCAAAAAAAGTTTAGTGTTCGAAATTTATTTTTTTTCTTCGGCAATAAAAATAACACAGGTATTACTACTCTCAAGAGCTAAGTTACCGTTGTTAATGCACCTGCCTAATGCGAATGTTTACGTATTTTCAGCATTTTACTTCAGTTAAAACACTTTCTTCAGCTGCACGCGCTTTTTCTTAACAAAGAAGATGTTCTTGTCTGCACTTCATTTGGCGAGCTGAATTCTGGGACAACGCTTGCGAAACTTGTCGCAATTTTCGATTTAGCAATATTCATTTCCATTGGTCTTGACAGCCTTGCATTATAAACATGCTGTCTTGATCAGTGCGAACGTTCGAGTGCGCGCGAAGTCCCGAGTAATTAAGGTCAATAGGGGAGGAGAGAGCGCGGAGAGGAGGTTGCTTGCAATTGCGGGAGCTGTCTTGTTCCTATGGCTTACAACCAAAGTTCCGATAATCGCCTGATGGTTTTTGGCCGCTGCAATGCTTAAGTAAGAGATTGTGTTACTCTATATAGCGTTAACGGTGTTTTACGGGACAAAAATGAGGAACATAATGACAAATAAAAATATTGAATTTTTTTATGCATATCATTATTGAGGACCAGAAAGTTTAAAGGTTCCTCAGCAATTTTATCGTTAAGCACAAATTTTTGAAAACCTTGACCTACTATAGAAAACAAAGAGTGCGCAGTTTATCTTCCTCAGTTCGTTTGTGAAGTGCGATTTATAAAGATGAAAATTAAACTTATAAAATGGCACAATTTACCTTCCTCAGTACGCTAAACAACTTAACGACTGCAGCTAACTGACTTGCCATAACAGGCAGGCTAAATCTCTTGATCAGTGTGTGTTGGCCAAGCCACGCTAGGCAATGATTAAACAGACACAGATGAAACTTTTCCAGGACAAAAACAAAAACAATTACAAGGGTTCGACGCTGCTGAACCAAATATTGAGCAAAAGCATTAGCTGCGGGTGACCGAGCGTTCTTATTTTCGTTTTCTTCTTCCTTAGCCCACATATAAAGCCCCGCTTTAACCCAGCTGTATGAACGTGCCTTAGTGTCCTTAGGGGTAACGTGAATGCCAGGGTCCTAGCAGGCTGATTCTGACATAACCGTTCCATGTGAAACGAGAGATCCTAGTTGGCAGCTTCTGCCAGCCCATCTCTCACTTCTGTGTCACGTGGGGCGTGACGTCACGCGCTGCGATGTGGCTACGACCGCGCTACGCCGACCGCTTCGGTTGGTAGCCCAGCTGCCGTCACGTGGATGCGACCGCGCCACTCTGAAGGCTCGAAACCTAGAGTAGTATTGCTTTCGCAATAAAGACACACAAGTATATAACTTAGCAACGAATTCATCTTCGTTATCGGACTGCAACATATTGCGATGCAGAAATGTTCTCGAATAGCAATTGTTTACGTCACAGCATTCACTAGTAAGGCCGCTGCGTTTAAATAATCCTTAATAGTTTACTGTGTGGTTGTAGTGGTGCTAGTACTCCCTTTCTCGTCGCTGGGAAGAGAAAATGGTACCAATTTCTTGGCCAACGAATGCACTTCAACTGTCAGACAAGCTGCACATCTTTCCAGATGACTGAGCTATTCAAGGCTGGAACTGGAACTGCGTCTTCTTCGAATGTAGGTTGGTAAAAGCAAAAACAAAAAGTTTCACTAGCAATTCTCCGGCTTCATAACAGAAGAATTGTATAGTAGAAGAAGGGCTTCCATCAGCAATCCACTATTATGGACCACATTGCAAGAGGCAATGTTTAATTTTCGCTTTTATATCCGTTATTCTGTTACAGTCCGTTAATGAATAAACAAGTGCTTGAAGAGCAGTCGCATAGACAATATTTTTCTCTTGTCTGTATTAAACTTAGCTGGTTATTCGGGCCTGAAGAGTTGCGTCATTTCAGCCTTCTCTGCGTTAATCATGTTCCTGGTTTACCGATGATTTTATTGGTTGCTGAGACTAAGCTTACTTAAGTTGTCGCCAGTAGCAAGTGCTCGCGCTAAACTCACTCATGGGGTGCTCTTACCCGATATAATTCAAATAAATATAAACTACGATTCACGATAAATTTCGGTGAGATATTCTATTTAAAACACGAGGCCGCTGCTGCGTTAGCCGCACTGTAGCTGCAATTCGCCTTTTTCGTTAATTTTTCTCCCGCAGAGCTCCACTATTGCTTGAACTTTTCTTACGACCAGAACCGTAGTGAGAGCTTTCTGTGTCCTGGGGTTCAGAAAAATTGCGAGTGCAAAGGCTCCTCAGTGACTACAAAAAAACTAGCAAAACAGACATGACATACACGCGAAGCACAAGCCCAAAGCTTAACCGCCTGCCTCTGACAGGGTCACGCTGTCTCCTTAGTAGAGTATTATCCACGACACAAGAGGGGCGTCAACTGCTGTCGTCGACAGTTCTGTGGGGCACAGAGCGCTGACACGTCAGTCCTGCACTCTTTTAATCTATTTTATTTCATAAATATTCTAGCACGGTTGGCACATTTTTTCTTCTAAGTGCTCCATACTCGATGTTTACAAAATGGCGCCTAACAAATGCGAGCATCTTTTAGGGGCGCATTTATTTAGGTTAGGTTCAGGGACAGCAATGAAGAAAAACAAAAAAAAAAGAAGTACGGCAGTGGTAACGAGGAAAAAGCGAGCATAAATAGTCGATCCCAGAGCCCGTGTTTCGTGGGCCGAACCTAACACGACCCATTTTTCCAGTGGCACGGGCAGAAACCAGATCCAAGCGCCCGCAAAGGGCATACGCAATGCCACTACGTTTTCGGAAGGCCCAGTGTACTTTCTCTCCAGACACGTTAATCTAGACCTCCCTTTCATCTCGTGTTCGTTGTCTCTCTCTCTATCTATTGTGATTCTCGCCGTCGCCTCTTCATACGTCGTCGTTTCTGACAAGCCGAGCGAGAAACGTATACTGCGTTTCCCGAGATTAGGATGCAGTCGACTAGTTCAGGCGGCGTAGCTTCCTATGGAGGATGACGTCACTTTTCTTTTCTTTTCTCTCTCTCTCTCTTCCTTTTTTCGTTCGTTACCTACCGCATCAGTGCGTAATGCTGAAGTGTCCTAGTTTACTGCTAACAGCAGCCGTATACTCGCAGGCCTTGCGCTTCATTAACCGGATTTGATGGCGTCATCGTTTTTCGCTTCTGCCTGAATGAATCTTAGACGTAAGAGCAGCGTGACTCATATTCCCTGCTTAATGGCTGTTTTTTTCCCGTGAATGTTTGACTGGGGCATTACGCGAGTGATAAGTGTACTTTTTTTTGTAACGATATGTATTGCCTCGGGGCATCAGTTGGGTATAAGAGGAAGAATGAAGAAATTATAAATGAATGGAAAACGGTTGGCTGATTTTACAGTCCAGTAACGAGCGATGATGTCCCTGCGTGCAGGCGATATACGATGCACGATTGTTTGCTGGTAGGCCAGCTATTGTCAGTTGCGGATTCTTGTTCGTTTCAGTGCTGGGCAGTCCCACAGCAAGTGGTGAATGTCGGCTTAAACATTTACATTTTTTTTTATATCGGACACCCTGGGAGGGGATATAGATGTCGGAAGTGAGACCACGTCCGAATGACAGAAGGTGTGAGGGCAACCCCGACCCGGATCCTCCTAAGCGCAACCTCTTTTGCATGGGTGAGACCACGTGGGGGGGTTACCCACACTGAGGGATAAGAGAACATGTGCGGCGCCGGTGTTCCTTTCTTGACAAAAGGAGGGTAATGTCGTCCACATCAAAGAGTCGTGGCACTGAAGAGTTTTGAGTCACGAGGTGGGTCGTTAAACCTGCGTGACTTTGCAAAGGCAGAAAGTCCCATGGGACCCACTCAATACGTACTGACTGCGGAATGCGTGCCGCAATCTGGTGGATGCCTTGAGATATTTTTGGTGAACGGCTGACACGTCGGAACAACCATACTGCTTGAAGTGCATCAGTGCGGATGACAACGTGGGTAGCAGGGAACATAGTTGTGATGACCACGAAGCAGAGTGTCCCCTGAAATGCCAAGAGCACAGCGCAGAACAATGTAGGTGATTCCGAAAGTTAAAACACGGAGTTCTGATTCAGCCTAGGTCTGTACGGACAGCAGAGAGCAGCTTTTCTTCACAGCCTTGTATTCTAGCATCCACGTTCACTACAATGGACGCCTGAGACAGGTGAGCATCTTGCTCTTCACACCTCTGGCGAAGCTACGATGCCGAATTGGCAGATCCTAATCGGCGGTTATCATTTGGCTTCTTGTCGCCTGACTGTACAAACTTCCAGGAAAGGAGAACTGGTGCAGGTGGCTGAAAAATAATGTGCGAAGATGCATAAGCCCTCAGTGCTTACGTGGAATGTGATAGAGATAGCCTTAAGCCTGCGAGCGTCACGGCACTGCTGCACCAGCTCATCGAGACAGTTGAGCTGGGCATTCTCTTGTAACGTTACGACCGGTGTGGTTCGTGGGATGCATGTAATAGTCCTCATAGCTTCTGGGTTCACAGCTTCAAAGCAGTCCCATTGTGCACTTGTAAGATGCTAAAACTGGGCTTGATAAACCATACATGGCTGTAGAACCGCCCTCACTAACTGGCGTGCAAAAGACGAGCCAAAGCCACCCATTTTAGGAGATATTCTTCTAATCAAACCTGAAGCCTGAATAGCTAACTTTTTTGCCTGAGAAAGCCAAGCAATCGCTGATCCTGATTGGTGAATCGTTAATCCCAGAATTTTTACCACTGGATTTTCTTGTATTGGGTTGCCTGATAAACAGAGACGAATTAGACTTGCTGCAAATCTACGGCGTCCCGAGCGGTTGGCGACCGACACGTATGTTGTTTTACTCGTGGAAAGCTGAAGGACAATGGAAGCGTAATCAGAGGTAATATCTAATGTTGATTGAAGGGCAGCCTCTTGAGTGCGCAGATCTTGGTGAGTGCACCATACCGTTATACCATCAGCGTAGTGCAAAACCTGATTTCAGAGATGTCATGTAAGTGCCATGCCAGTGGGATGAAGGCAATATTAAACAACGTCGGTGACAATACTGATCCCTGTGGCACTCCGCGTAGCGATACAAATGAACCAACTGCGTCACCACTGAGACGTATTGCAAATTTTCTTCCGTCAAAACATTATTCTACAAAACTGCGTACTCTCAGGGGGAGATGAAGCGTGTCAATAGAGGTCAGGATTGCTGCATGACATATTGTCGTATGTTTTTTCAACGTTCATTGCTAAAATGGTACGCACATTGTGGCTGCGGGTAGATGACAGAACTGCTAATGCCAAGTCCGCCAAACCGTCCTCTGTACCTATGTGTGGACGAAATTCATGTGTGGACGAGCGGGATGATAAAAACCGTGCTGTTCAAACCACCAAGAAAGCCGTGTGACTACCATTTTCTCTGCAAGCTTGCACTGTGCTGGTGTTGAGGAGATTGGTCGTACGTTGGCGAGGTGAGTGGGGGGCTTTCCTGGTTTAGGGATTGGCATCACGACAGCGGATTTCCAGTTCTCGGGTATGACATCATGAAATCATACTTTGTTTATGGTATCTGGTTGTTGAGGGAGTCAAACGGTACTCAGATTCTCGTAAACCTCATTCTGAATTTTGTCCAGGCCGTGCACTGCTTTCCGTTTCGCATCATAAATTGCAGCCAGCAGCTCAAGCATAGAGAAGTGACACGCAATTTCATCTGCCAAATTAAAATTAGCAGCTGAAGAAGGCATGCATTGTACTTTGCGAAAAACTTTCGTGCTGAGTCTTTGCCGAAATCACTCGGCGGCAAATTAGCTGCAAAGCATGCTGTTGATGCTGTGTCAGTAGAACGGCAACTATGTTCCATTGCACGGAACGTCCGCCAGAGTGAGGCACTCGAGTATTTCGCTGAAAATTGCTCACACCATGCATGCCACTGGCGTTGCAGGAGATCTCGTTCATATCTTCGAGCCTTAGCAGTAAGATAATGCAGCCGTGTGCGTGCCTTCTCCTCAGAAGTAAGGTCTCGCGTAGCAGCCATTTCGGCTTGACGGTGAGCAGCCCACAAGTTAAGCAGGCAGAGATCTGGTGCCGGTTGACTAATATTAACCCTGGTAGTAGTCGTAGCACTGTTTAGTGCTCTCTGTATGCACTCAACAAGGTGTGACGACAAATCTGAAGACTGACTGTCAAGACATGAGCGACATCTGTCCCAGTTGCCGACAGAACATTTGTGGCTTAAAACGCGGAGACGTGAGGGATGGAGACCGATGATGATAGGGTCGAGATCACTTCCTCAGCAGTCTGGCTTCATGTGCCACGTTAGAGTTCCCGGTCCCGACCACCACGGCATGTCTGAAGCATAGGCTGCAGCTATACGTATGTGACGCACAGGCCGTGTTGCTGTGTCAGGGTGGTTGAGCAGAGCAAACAAGGCATTATTGGAGGCATTCCGCACACGCCTGCCACGAGAGTTTGAAATGGGATACCCTCCTGTTCTCTTCAGAAATTTAACAGCTACTGCTACTACCTCTTGATATGATGTGCATCGGGTTTTGCGAGAAAGGCGTACATGATAAAAACGTGTATCAACAAATACCGCCGCCTTTCCTACGGGAGCAGCAGTCGTCACATGACGGTCAGTCATTGAGGGATACACGTAGCCACTGAAGCCCGGAATTGATGGCAAGGCGTTTGTTTCATTTAATAACATCGCCCACACCTGGAGCTTGTCAATTCGCAGTCAGGTCTTGAGCTCACCGACCTTCCAAGATAAGCCTCTACAGTTCCACTGTAGCAGGCCAGGACGACCGGTATTTGCCATTGCCGTGTGCTAGCCCAAGCGCTGCAGTATGACAGACATAAAGTTCGACAACTGATTGACCATATACCAGAGCAGCGATGTTGCAGAGTTCTCCGTTGGCATTGTGGTACAATGAGGGAGACAGAAAATAACATTGTAGCTCAGGAGGAAGATGACTGTTCTACGCCATTGATAGGTCTGGCGGTGGTTCCGTAGCTCGTCGACGTCAAGCAAGCATTTCGCGGTGTTGTCAGAGCTTGGTGACCTCAGCTAAGAGACGAGTGATTTCTTCATCCACTGCAGTGATATCGTCCTTCGGTAGTTCAGTGCGCTGCTGTTTTGGCTGTTGTCGGCGGCGTTCCTTGAGCACCGTATCACCAGACTTCGTCTTAGCTGGAGCTACACTCGAAGTGAGCTCAGCAGCTTTAGCCACTCGTCGTCAGCCCATTGGAGAGCCTTGAAGTGATCGGATGTTCGCACTGGTTTCGTGTTGTATTGACCAATGCTCAGTTTTCTGAAGACAAGCCTTCTGTGTTGCCTTTTGCTTAGTCAGACAACTTGGAGAAGTTCTCTCGTGGTCGTCCGATTTGCAGAGGCCGCATCAGAGCGTAGCTATTCCATCAGATGCACCTTCATCGGCCGTAGCGAAAGGATAAAATTTGCGCATGTGGCCTGGCTGGAAACAGTTGTAGCAATAAACCACGCTCGGTTTATATGAAAGAGACCTTAAACCGCAGCAGTAGTAGTACAGGTAGGCTGGCAGTGTTAGAGGGCCCTGCAAGATGACAATACAAGAACGCCCCTTCCCGATGTGGCGGGCATGGATGACAGGGTGCGTGGGGCAGTACAGCTCACGTTGAAGTTTGGTTTGATCCTCGTTTATGTCAACAATGTGAACGACGCAACGCTGCAAGCTGGTTCCTTCAACTAGATACACCTGGACAGGCACTGAGATGTCACTTGTGACTGAAATAGACTTAAGCGTTCGCATACGTCCCACCGCAGTGAGTGCCGGGAGCCACACAGCTATAGTGTTGGACTTCTTCCTGGCCATGAAGCCCCGAAAACGTTTGGTTCTGAGACACACGTCAAAGTTAACCTGGTGAATCCTGTTCGGTATATCTCTTAGGCTTTCGTTGGCTAGAGATTTAATCTTCACTTTATATGATCTTGATCCGGGTGTAGACGCAACCTAGTTCTCGATCGTTTGACAGAAGTGCTTGCCTTGAGAGTCATCATTTGCCGAAGACGAATTGGTTTGATTGTCTTCCGAAGGACGCTCCTGAGAGACACGGGGGCTGGTTGACATGGATGGTGGAGCTGATAAGTCCATTGGAGAGCACGCCTCCTCATGTCGCACAGTTGGAGGCCCATCTCGGCGTGTTGACTGGGTGGCCATTAGAGTGCTCCGCCCAGGGTACAGATCTGTTACAGGCTGTTGGGCATTTTGAGAAGGTGGGGTGGGCGCTGCTGCTGATGAACAGGGAGCACCAAGCTGGACCTGGGGTTGAGGTTCAGGTTTACGTGGCGACTGCGGAGCAGGTGCTGCCACGAGCAACGCCGGCGAAGCAACCTCTGCCAGCGAGGCAGCGGAAGCACTAGGCCTAGCCTCAGTGCCCAGCTCAGCTGCAATTAGGCACGTGAACCATTCGCTTTAAGCCTCGCAACCTGACGGCGAGAGGGCGTTTAGAGCTTCCTCGGAAGGCGAGGATCCACTTCCATGGCGCGATAACACGTATTTACGTGGATGGCGAGGTTTTTCGGAGAAGCGATGCGAAGTCACCTTAGCAAGTACACAGTTCTTCTTTATATTTTAAGTGTACATAACGTCAGACTCAGTTACTTCGTGTTTAAGAGGAAATCTTCCACTATAAGAGTTAGTTAAATTTATGCACAAAAAATGTGTCACTTTTTCTCGTTTGTGTAGATGGTGATGAAAAATATCACCTTAAACGAGAATGGGCGTTTAATGTAAAGAGAGCTAAACGATGGTCCAGAATGGTCACTGTCCCCCAAACTTTTACATATTCTTGGACAGGGGATCCACCCTATCTCAGTGAAAACTTTGTCGATGCTGCATTTTTTCACTTTACTTAGCAGGTGCTTCGTTCCCTCTGTAGCTACTAGGCAAAACTAAAATACCGCTTACCAGATTTACATGCAGGGAGCCACATGGGTCTCATTTTGTTTCCTTTTGTTCCATCACCGCTATTGAGGATATAAAGGAGCTCTGAACAAGGGTAATGGGGCGACGCCTCAGTTCGTAGGTCGAGCCAGCGTTTCAACAAGTGGACTCGTCTTCATATGGGCCCAGACGAAGACAAATCCACTTGTCGAAACGTTGACTCGACCTGCTAACTGAGGCGTCCCCCCCTTACCCTTATTCAGTGCTCTTTCATACCGTCTATACCATCCTCTTTCTCTCGTTCTAACTGGAACCGCTGTAGAGAAGTCACTTAAGCCATCGCTTGACGTCTACCGCCTTCAGTCCCGTACAACACCGACAAGCGTGTGAATTACGCTCATGTCTTCATTGATTGGTGTACGTCACGAGAGCGCACGTCATGAACGATTTGACAGAAGCCGCTAGCTTGCGCAGTATTTCTATAATTGTTATCGAAGCCACCGGGTCCGCAGATCCGGCTTTTATGCCCCGCAGGCATATTCTTATGGCATGATTCGAACGCGTCTTTACATCTACGTCGGGTTGTCTTTCCCATAATGTGATAGGCTGCATCTGTATTTTAATGATACCTTGGTTCCTGAAACTGAAATGAAGATCAGAAGGCTCCCGCCCATAATCAGTATTTCGCCCCAGAACACAAAATAGTCCATCACATTTTTAAGGCGAAAGCCTTCTTTGCCACATGAGAGCCGTGACAGAATTCTGTCAACTGAAACTGTTAATAAAATGTGTGAACGGATGTGACGTTATACCTTATGTCACATCATATCTAAGGGCATATCTCTCTAGATCTAGGAACAAGTCTGGATCTAAGGGCAACTCCTCTTAAACCTAAGGACCAACAAATAAGCCTAGGAATCGTTTCTCCCTGGGCATCCGTACGCCATAGCGAATGAGTATCAGAGTAGCTTGACGGCTCAGCATAGATACGATGGAAATAAACAAAATAAGCAACGTATATCATTTATGGTTACCAATATTACAAATGGCCAGATTTATTGAAACCAACATCAGGAAGTGAAAACTAACATAAGCTACTCAACTTCTCGAGCCTACCTTTCTTCTTGTCCAAGTATCTGCCGACTACGATGTCCTCCCTGAACAGCCAGAAATCAATGCAATAACGAGCAAATATTTGCCCGTCTTATTCAATGAGAGACGAAAACTATTTGAAAGGCACGCGTATCCTATAGGCAGGCTATCAAAGGCATCCTTTTACATTTGGATACGCCTTTTATGTGTCCTCGTAAAAGCTGCTCAATGGCGGGTTCTTCTCACCTTCCTTTGCATTGAGGTGCATCCACGAAGATATTATACTCTAATGTGCGCGCATGCTCTTAGGCTCGCCGTGCTCCTGTTTCCTTTCATACCAGCCGTCGCTTTCTATCGCATCGGATTCTCCTCTTCTTACAATCCGCTCTTTCTGTTAGGTTCGGTCAAACACGGGTAGGTCTTCTTTCACCTCTGGAGAGCGTTGTTGACAAAAGCGCTGTATATAGCAGTAAAATAAAGGCGCATCTTTTAGGGCTCGATTGTTGTCGAGTAGTCGAGAAATAAAAAGAAAAACAATCCCCAGTAAAATATCTGTCATTTGTACATATTGTGCATAGCAGGAGTGTGAGTAACGACTTTATTTAGTCTCTGGCTGGGTTTAACGCGACTGAGCCTAGGTCTCCCATACGAGAACGTAGAGATCTTGTCTCTTTTGTTCCTTGTTCCTTGCGCATGCGCCGACAGTGGCATACATGTACGTGTTTTCTGCACAATAAATCAGTTGTGAGTGGCGCTCTGTCCTGCTTTTCTGTGCTCGTGTGTGTGTGTGTGTGTGTGTGTGTGTGTGTGTGTGTGTGTGTGT
>JAJIZL010018839.1:1003163-1025924 GCA_023969395.1 Amblyomma maculatum
TATTTATTTATTTATTTATTTATTTATTTATTTATTTATTTATTTATTTATTTATTTATTTATTTATTTATTTATTTATTTATTTATTTATTTATTTATTTATTTATTCCTCAAATGCCCACTTGAGGCGTTACGTGAGGGGTGGGCTAACAAATCATATAAATAATTTGGTGATGAATATCTTGAAAACGTCGTGGTCAGGATGGGCAAAAGCTTCAGCTGGCAGGTCGTTCCAATTTCTTGCAATCTGGGAAAAGAATGACTTGAGATGTGCAGACGTGGATGCTCCAAGTGTGTGGACGGCGTTCGGGTGACTGGTGCGAAGTGGAAAGCGGTGGGCAGGGGTGATAATGGAATGACTCAGAGGAGAATGATAAAACCTGCGAAAAGTGAAAGTCTGGCTATTTTACAACGGGACTCAAAGCTGGGAAGGTTAGCTTTTGCTTTCAATGATGTTACGCTCGTATGATATGAGTAATCCGAATAAACAAATACTAACAGATGCATCCTAAGAAGAGAAGCATGTACTGTCTGAGGTGCTGCACCCAGGTTGATGTTGCCAATTTACTTCCTGGATTTGAATCTAATCTATTTTGTGCAATACGCAAAAAAAATCGTTTGAGCTTTTTGTTTTACGGGAGGCTGCGGCCGAGGTTTTAATTGCTTCTACAACAGAACTTCCCACCAGGTCAAGCAATAAATATATACCACAGAATGTTTTCGCACACCTACGACAAGCTTCATTTGGCACGCAGCGTTTCGATGATATGAGAACGGAGAGCCGTATAAGGCATGCTCATTCTTCCCTCGTAGACTCCAGTGATTCATGCTAAAGCCAGCAAGCGACACTTCCCTTCATGTCTGATGTCTCGGCTTTTTTCCCCGGAATTTTGCAGCTTTTCTAAGAACTTTCCGTGAAAGAGCGCCGCGCTCAGAACGCCGCAGCGAGCTTGCCGCTGGGCCGCCGGTTCTCCGCCGAAGAACTGTGTTTCTTATCCGGCTAACTCTCTCGGGATGATGACGTCGGCCAACATATACGTGAGCACGATTTCACTATAAGAGGCCCTTGAGATAAAAATAAGTCATTTTTGTATTGTGGCTTTGGTTTATGGTGCAGCAACATGAGTAGGAAAGAAGGAAAACAGCCCTTCAATACAATGACCGATCGCAAAAATGAAAAAAAAAAAAGAATTGACCCGGAAACAAATATTTCTTGCCGCTAAGAGCAATATTGCCGAACAAAATAATAAGTGTTCTCCACGGAAGACAATTACGGTGACTGTAAGAAGTCGATTCCAACAAGGAGCAGGAACTGTTACCGAATAGCCACAAAAACAGACAAGTGATTTTAGCACGCTGCTAATGTCCGATGAGTTGGAGGTTTTGGTTCATCAGAATGGCAAGGCGCTTATATTATGTCATTCGATATTTCTGCCAGCACAGATTGTGCCTTATTTGAGTGCGCCTTGTGTTGGTTTCGTAATAACAGATTCCAGCATCTCGGTCCCGTTGCTGTTCGTTTTCACTTGCTTTCGTCGTGCAAACATGTGACCCATGATACAGCATTTTATTTACAGTTGATGGTTTTTAGTTTTCGCCCAGAGCATATTTCGCTTATAAATAAATCAACATCCTTGAGCACTACTGCCTGACATAGTCAATGTTTTCTTAGTGTGCAGTGGAGAACAGGCAGGCGTATATGCTCTGGTCACTGGGGAATATTCCCATTCTTGTAATTATTAGCACTTAGCAATCCTCTGGCGCAATATATTTGGTATTATTTTTCCTTAAATAAACAAGCTTTATTACTACAGCCTTCACTAACTACTGCAACTCTTTACACTTTTATACTTGCTCTGTTGTAATCTACGAAGTTATCTAAGTTATAAGGCGAAAGCCTTTCGTGGCTCATACTCGCGGCCATGACCCTGTCGTTCTGGTCACGAGAATAGTCACACTTCATCGCGAGATTCCGCGCGATACCACGAGATTGTCACATCATCCCCTGGTTACACCATCGGCCAGTCTACCATGAGGAAGATAGTTAAAAATAAATAAATAAATCTTGTCTCCACTGGAAATCTAACCTCCATCCCTTGGATCCCAAGCCGAGCGCTTTAACAAACTCCGCCACTGCCGGGATTGTGAAACGCACATCATAATTCTCCTTGTCTACCGTGAGGTTATTATAGCGATGACAATGACGCTGCAATTAGTAATAATGGCAATGGTGACATTAGTTGATAATGATAATGAAAGAAAACATGATACACCGTGTCCACCAGCAACGCTTAGGTTTTCGCGTATCTGCAGTGTAGATTCCACAGTGCTCTCTGAATTTTTTTTTCATTACTTGAAGTACCATAAATTTTACAGTCTCGATATAAAGTTTTTTCTCGTACCTGCTGCATTCGGGGGATCTCGTTATCGTAACAGGCAGAAACAAGATTAGACTCCTCATGTATTGCATGCTTTGAATAGCGGAGTGCAATGACATGGTATATCTTTTTAATATACAGGCATGCTCGCGCACAGTTTCCGTTTAAATCTCGGATTTCAATCCTCGATTGCTAAACTGAAACTAAATACGGATATATACTGCAAGCGTTAAGAAGCATTGTCGTTCTTGCGAAAATCATTCATTTTCAGTACTTGCCCTTTCTTCTTTTTCACACTTTTCACGTAGCTGTGCTCAAACATATTTTATTCCATAATTTCTTGCTTCACCCTAACTAGATATTTCAACCTTTGTTTTACTTTTGATTACATGCCTTTACCCCCCCCCCCCCCCCATCTCTATGTAATACCCTCGAACTGAGGGCCTTTAGGGGTATTTTGTATAAAAATATAAATAAATAATATTGAGCCAGATTTTATTGAAAAAAAAAAGATGTTTTAGCAATGTAAGACATGAAAAATAATAGTCTAAACAAATACTAGAGATTAGGATACTTACAAGAAAGACAATTGTTTTTAATGCTTGCATTTTCAGTCTATGCGCACTCTTCTTTAGATTTTACGCTTTGTCCATAAATTCTTTGTTACGGAATAAAAAGTTGGAGATAAGAAGAGATATTTACTTTCTCCAAAAATAAAACTTGTGTGCCCAGAGAATATCCATATTGAACATATTTTCACTTATATATTCAGGAAATAAAGTCTCTAAATTTGAAAGGTTCTCACTCATCAGACAAGAACAAACTCGGGCAAAGTCAACTGCTTAGTTTTAACCTAACAAATCAAGGAGCAATGAGTAGACACATCGTTTAAGAAAAGATAAGAGACCACAAAAATGTTATCTTCTCAGAACAATGACATGGAAACATAGGAAAGGGAACCATAGAAAAGGGATAAACTAGTCAGGGAAGATATTCCTCTCGACTTATCCAATTAGTCAGTGTCTTTTTTTCCTTCTGTTTTTCGGTGCAGTTTGTTTTATTATAATATTTTAGAGTCAAATTTGTCTTACTCATCATACACCTGCATGTCTCTCATTGTAATATAAGTGTAGAATAATGAATAATGAATGAATAAAGCTTTTACTTGATTAAAGGGATGCCTCTCGGTCACTGTTTGGGTAATTAGGGGGTTAGAAGGGATTGGAGTGCAGCTTGTATCTTCTTCACGGTTCTTCAAGCTGTTTCTCACTACTTGCCATGCTGCCTACACTACACTACTCGAAGCAGGCCGCTCTCACTGCTATATATGGCAATGGCACGTTGTATTGCGGTGCTTCATAGTATCTCATGTGCTAGATTGGGCATGTCGTCGTGTGGAATATGCGTAATTTTGTTTCTTCTTCGTGAAAAAGATGCGCATTGCCATATAAGATGTTTTAGGTGTTCTGTGCACTGTTCCTGACAGTGGGTGCATATCATCATCATCATCAAAACGTTTTATTTCCACCGAAGGGAGCCCTACTTCGGAGCTTCGCAAACTAAGGTCTGGTGAAGACACATTGTTGCTTCACGGCCTCAGCCGCCAGGCGGATGGCTTGTTGCTGTTGAGCGCGGTTATCGGTCCGCAGCAAGGTCTCCCAGGCTTCTCTATCTATATTTTGCTCGGTGCCCGGGCTGCCAGTACATTCCCAAATTATGTGGTCTAGAGTGCCCCTCTCCCCACATGTTATGCAATACTGGTCTTTCTCCTCTTTAGAAATTGTCACGTATACCCAGAATGGGCTTATATGATTTCCCCCTTACAATCTTCTCCACGCAATTGCCTCCTCGTTTACGAGGGAACGGTCGGGCGGCGGATAATGTTCACGGATAATGTTCTGTGATCTCGTTGTATGTGATCAAGCTATCTTTGATGTCTATGCGAGAAGGCTGCTCTACGGCCGCCCGGTGATAGAGAGCTCGGGCAAGCACGTGTGCAGCCTCATTTCCTGCAATAGACGCGTGCGCTGGAATCCATATTATTTTTATATTATGTTCTATCGGCCTCGCCTCGCGGACTCGTTTGGCCTCTTCCGAGATCCTTCCTTTCCAAAAGTTCCTCACTGCATTTTTGCTATCTCATAATATTCTCCTGGCCTTGGGTACCGACGCACGCGAGCGCTATCGCCAGCTCTTCCGCCGCGCTGGCATCTCTCGTGCGGCTCGAAGCCGCTACCATTAATGCTCCTGCCCCGTCGACAACCGCGGATGCAGCCGCCCCGTGCTGTCCGCACGCCGCGTCTACATAAGCCACCTGGTCTGCCGGTCGCTTCCTCATCTTTTTCTCGCAGGACTTAGCCCTATGTTCTCGCCTTTCTTTTTTGTACTCGGAGTGCATGTTTCGCGGCATAGGTGGTACGCGTATCTTGGCCCTGATTCCTGGCGGGATGTTTACCGTCTTGTGCATGCTACTTTCTGGCCGGATTCCTACCCATTCGAGAATTGTTCTGCCTGTTTGTTTCAGAGTGGCCGAGCCGTTCCGATAGAATATTTTCACCCCCTCTGCCAGCTCAACCCATCTGTTGTGAACTCCCATTTTCTCTAGCCGCTCCGTCAACGTGGATATGGGGAGTCCCTGAGCTCGCTTGACGCATTTCCTCAATATTCTGTCTATCTTCTCTATTTCTGTTTTGCTCATCTTTAGGTACGGCGTCGTGTAGCAGATCCGACTTATTACGTACGCTTGTGACATTTTCAGGAGATTCCTTTCTTTTAGTCTTGTCCCCTTTACTGCTACCCTCCTGAATGTGCCTACTACTTGGTCTGCGTGTGTGGCTAATTTGTTTATGGTGTTCGTGTTTTTTCCCTTCTTGTTGATAAACATGCCTAAGATCCTCATTTCATCGATCCTGGGCACTTCCAGGTCTTCCACCACCACTTTAATTTCTACTTCTCTCTTGTTCCTGCCGTTGCTATTATATACAAAAAGCTCTGAATTTTTCGTTGAACACGCCAGGCCTCTTTCGACCGCATACTTCACCACTACGTCTGCTGCCCTTTGCAAACTCCACTCAATTTCCGCGTCGCTCCCGCTATTCATCCAAATGTTAATGTCGTCGGCGTACATGCTGAATTTAATATCATGGATCTTGTTCAGCATAGCCGAGAGAACTTTCATTGCTATGTCAAATAGGAAAGGGGACAGTATGGCTCTTTTCGGGTACCTTTGCTGCCCAGCCTTATGCTGGGGAACTCTGCATCCTGGAGCTTGATCACCGCCTTCCTATCTCGGAGGAAGGCATTGATATACTCGTATGTTCTCTTGCCCTCGTTTACTTCCTCCAGACCTCTGAGCACCGCCTCGTGTCGGACGTTGTCGAAGGTCTTCGTGAGGTCTTGACCTAGGATCACCTTGGCATCTAATCCTTTCTTGTCTCTAATGTCATGTTTTAGTCTGAGCGTTATATCCTGCGCGCTGAGCTTAGGTGTAATCCCACCATCTCGTACGGCCACATGTTTGCATCTGTTGTGTTTAAGTGTTTCGTGTCTGCCGAGAAACCACTTGTATGGTGTGTAGGATGCGAGCAATAATAATAATAATAATAATAATAATAATAATAATAATAATTGATTCACAGAAAAGCAAAGGCGCGCTGTCTGTCACACTGTTGGTGCTGTAGAAAGTAGGAGAAGGAAATGCACGGGCCTGCTACTGGTTTTGTAGCTGAGCCACCTCCGCTGCCTCGTGCGGACAGAAAAGAGAAAGTAGAGAAGAAAGAAAAAGACGAAGGAGAGAAAGACGCGCGCCGCAACAACAGCCGTCGTCCACCACCTAAGCGGTGGCGGGTGCAATGACGGCCTGCAACAGATAGTTCGGTGGCAGGCTAAACCCCGCCGCAAGCGGCGTTGACCCACCAGTCCCAGCCCCGCAGGGCCAGGAACAGTCACCCTTCGGTCACACTTGTTCTATCGACATCTCAACTGCGCTGAAAGAGAAAGGAGGAAAGTGGGAGGGAATGTGGAAAGACAAAAAGAGGAGCCGTAACGGAAGGCTACGTAATAATTTCGACCACCGGGGGTCTTTAACGTGCGTTGACATCGCACAGCACACAGACGCTTCTCTGTTTCATCTCCATTCAAACGCAGCCGCCGGTGGTCGGGATCGAACCCGAGTTCTCTGGCAGATTCATTATTAATTCAAACAGCGCGAATACGAAGACAAAGGACAAGATAAAGGAAAGCCACGGTACAAGCGCTGACTCACAACTATGCCTAAGCTCTTTACTCTAAGGCCCAGAAAAAACAAACGAAGAAAACGAAACAATCACGTGAAACAACCCCTGGATTCACCTGCTGCACAAAAAGTCACTTTAAAAAGACGCCTCTTTGCTTGAAAGAGCGAGAGAAGTCTTGCTGACACACTTATTGTCCGTTGAAATAAAATATGATCCCACTATTTCTCTCGTCATCTTCTCTTAGTGGCGATACAAAATCCTAACCTTGTCAAACTTAGGAGTGCACTTCTTCTTCTCCTTCTTCATTATTTCACATGAATGGCAATGTGATACCAGAAACGTTTTGTCCTTCCACTTTCCAAGTTGCTCAGGTGTTCCTGTAGTCTCTTATTAATACATCGTCCTGTTTGTCCTATATAACTGGCTCCACAAGAAAGTGGAAGCCTGTACACAACACCTGTCTTGCATCCAACATATGGGTTTCTATGTTTCACCCCACATTCTTGCTTCTTCGCTTCTCTTTTCCTTTGAATAGCCGGGCATATTCTCTTCATCTTGAGCGGGGTGGTCAATGCGACGTCAACACCATACCTCTTGCCTACATTTTTGAGGCCATGTGAAATTCTGTGCACATACGGTACCACCGCAACCTTCCTCTTCCTCTCACCCATGCTGGGCAGGGATTTCAGTCTGTGCGTTCTTTTAAGGCTCTTCTGTACCCGGCAACTGACCTCATTAATAACCGACTCCCGATAACCGGCCTTTGCAATTCTTGTCACTTGTCTTTCAAAACTCTTGCCCATGCCATGGTAACAAGATTTCTTCAACGCATTTAATAAGCATGTGTTGATCATCCCATTCTGCACTACTTTGGAATGCCCCGAATTAGAGCTTAGCAAGGGCTTCATCGATCTCGTATTCGTGCTGTTTGAATTAATAATGAATAAGTACCAACTCACCTAACAAAGTATCTTGGTAAGCCATATTTCTCTGGCAGAGTAGTCGAACGTCTTACCTCTGCACCACTGTGGCGGGACCCAGATGGATGATACAAATTCTAGTTTTAGATGCACGAATATCTGGTAAGGCAGTTTTTTTTTTCACTTCTGGGGATGCCGATTTGAGGTTTCGCTGTAGATAACGTAGAGCACGGGAGGCATCGATGCACGATGTTTGGACGTGAGTTATCCAAGATAACAATGATGAGAGGTGTAATCCAAGGGTCTTGTAGGATGATGTTTTGGTAATTAGGGTACCGGTAATGGTCTATAATTGCTTATTTACTGTTGGTTTGCGGGAGAACGATAAGTGTTCTTTCTCCAGGTTCAAAGGCATGAGCCAAGTATTGCACCATGTGGCTGTTGTATCAGCGTTATCCTGTTTCCTCTCTTGTGTTTGTCTTTTTTTGCGCTTACTTTTCCCGTCTTTTTATAGTGGGTGACTATCGGTGAGAGGATGAATAGGACTGTAGATGACACAGTCATCCGCAAAAAGTCTTAGTTTAGCATCTATATTAGTATCTATAAGGCGATAAAAACGATCTCGGAAATTACAGACCTATATCTATACTTCCAGTTTTTTCCAAGGGGTTAGAACGAATAATGTATCGACGTTACACCAACTTTTTATTGAAGCACTCCGTAATTGCCAACTGCCAATATGGTTTCACCAAAACAAAGATCAGCTGAGCACGCATTACTGGATCAAAAAGAATACATATTAAATAACTTCGAAGATCAGCTTCTCACCTTGGGTATCTTCGTTGACTTTAGCAAAGCATTTGACACGCTTAACCACGAAACTATGTTTAAGAAACTCGACCATTATGGCATACGCGGGCACGCCCTCTGTCTCATTAAATCGTATTGTTACGGGGATGCACTTAATGTAACAGCACTGCGATGGGCTGAACTCGACGCTGAGACTTCAGTAGCCGTGCAGTGTCCACTCTGTCAGCGTCGTCCTCTTTCTCAACGCTTTGTCGTCGTCATCTTCGTCAGTGAGCACATCACTTTGGTACCGCGTTTCCAGGTAACACTACCCCCTTCGGCAAAAGGCAACGTCCCGGTGCGTATTAGGCGGGCGACATGTACAATTTCGAAAGTGGGTGTAGCAGTCGGTGACTTTGGGTGGAGCGGTGAAATCTCATAGGTCACGTCAGTCACTGGGCGTAGTACACGGTAAGGACCTGTGTAGTGGGGCAGAAGTTTTTGACACAACCCCACACGACGGCACGGAATCCAGAGCAACACCAGAGATCCGGGAGGATAGTGCACATAGCGGTGGTGAGCGTCGTAGCAGCGTTTTTGAGTTTCTTGAGAGATGGTGAGATTCTGACGAGCAATCTGGCGAGCAGCGTCGGCTCGGGCGATGGTATCGCGGGCATAGGTTGTGACGGGGCTAGCGGCGGGAAGCAAAGTGTCGAAGGGCAGTAAGGGGTCTCTTCCAAAGAGAAGATATAATGGAGAGTACCCAGCAGTGTCATGACGCGGAGAGTTATATGCAAAGGTGACAAATGGCAGACTAATATCCCAGTCGCGATGACTGTCGGATACGCACATTGCGAGCATGTCGGTGAGTGTGCGGTTAAGACGCTCCGTAAGGCCGTTCGTCTGAGGGTGATACGCAGTGGTGAACTTGTGCCGAACGGAGCAAGAACGAAGTATTTCCTCAACAACTCGGGAAAGGAAACAGCGGCCACGTTCGGTAAGGAGTTGACGGGGAGCACCATGGTGTAGTATGACGTCGTACAAAAGGAAGTCAGCAACGTCTGTGGCGCAGCTGGTTGGAATGGCGCGAGTGATCACGTACCGCGTGGCATAATCGGTGGCCACAGCGATCCATTTGTTTCCCGACAAGGACTCGGAGAAGGGCCCTAGGAGGTCAAGGCCAACACGAGAAAATGGCTCAGTCGGGATAGCAATCGGCTGCAGGTGTCGAGGTGGTAGCACAGGGGGTTTCTTCCGGCGTTGACAGAGGTCGCAAGCGGCTACATAACGTTGGACAGAGCGGTAGAGTCCAGGCCAGAAGAAACGCCGGCGCACGCGGTCGTATGTGCGTGAGAGGCCAAGATGACCAGCTGTAGGGGCGTCGTACATTTGTTCGAGAACGGCGGAGCGTAGGTGTTGGGGAACGACCAGAAAGTGCTCAGCACCATCAGGTCGCATGTTTCGGCGGTATAGCGTATTCCCATGAAGGAAGAACAGGGCGAGGGAAGAGTCACGGCTGTGTGTGCGGAGGCGGTCGATAAGAGAACTGAGGGTTGGGTCCAACCGCTGTTCGTCGGCTATGTGGGAAAATTCCGATATAGAAAAGACACAGGGGTCCGACTCATGGTCAGTAGAGGAAGGGGGATCGACGGCATAACGGGACAGACAGTCTGCATCCTGGTGAAGCCGACCGGATTTGTATACAACGGAAAAGGTATACTCCTGCAAGCGCAGTGCCCAGCGGCCGAGGCGGCCAGCAGGATCCTTGAGGGAAGAGAGCCAACATAAGGCGTGGTGATCGGTAATTACAGTGAAGGGTCGGCCAAACAAGTAGGGTCTGAATTTTCCAACGGCCCAAACGAGAGCCAGGCACTCCCGTTCCGTAATAGAATAGTTCTGTTCTGCTGATGACAGGAGACGACTGGCGTAGGCAATAACGCAATGTTGGCCGCGTTTTCGCTGTGCAAGAATGGCACCAATCCCGTGGCCACTGGCGTCGGTGCGCTCGCTATCAGCTATTTCAGCGCTCGCTATCAGTATGTGCTTATAAATCAGTTCCCTTCTGATATGGTTCCAATTAGAAATGGAGTACCCCAGGGAAGCCTTCTGGGACCTCTTTTATTCAACATATATGTCAATGACATATCCAACATAGGCAGTTTAGTTAAATGCATCATATATGCAGACGACACAAGCTTGTTCTTCTCTTCGCGGGACATTAAAGAACTAACCTACAACGCAAATACAACTTTGACGTAATTATCAGACTGGCCATCGCTAAACTCCTTAAAGGTAAACAAGGAAAAAACTAAGGCTTTATTATTCCATCCAAAGGGGCAACACATAATCAATGTGCCAATCCTCTATTTAGCTAACGCTCCCATTGAGTATGTACAAACATATACCTCACTTGATGTCGTGTTTTCAGCCACTATGTCCTGGGATGCCCATGTGAGCAAAGTCTGCGCAGCTCTCTCTAAATATGTCGGGATTATTGCACGGAATAAGTATATTCTTCCTGTCAAGACAAAGCTGCACCTTTACTACGCGTTCTTTTATTCCTATGTATCGTATTGCTTCCTTGTTTGGGGAAAAACTACAGCTTCTAACATCCAGAAGATCTTAATTCTGCAGAAAAGAGTACTTCGTGTAATTTCCAATGTGCCATATGCCGCACATACAAGTCCGATCTACCTGCAATACAAAATAATACCGATCAACAAAATGTTTGACTACAGGTTTGCATCCTTCTATAAAAAAACAACGGCCAATAACAACACATTCTTTTCTAACATGGTGGTACTTACCCGACACCAAACGCCGTATACGACACGAAAAAGCCCTACCTACTCTTTACCGCGATGCCGAACAAATTACGGTCTTTCTACACTAAAATATATAATCCCCAAGTATTTAAACACACCGTTTTATGACCAGTTGCAGAGTATGTCTTCCGCAGCTATTCGGAATACATTCCTTGAATAAATTGGTTGTACTGTGCTTCTGCAAACATGTATTGAATTGTAATGTTATGTAACCACTATGTTTCTTTTTCCTCTCTTTTTCTATCTTTTTATTCCTGAACGTCCGATGTACCCTGATAATTTTGAGTGTGTGCGTCTTTTACCTTCTATTTCTTCCGTGTGTAACAACAAGTGTATATCAATCTCGCCCTTTCAGTCGCTACAAAACTGCCTCTTTGTAGGGGTGGCGAGGCTTGTCAAGCGGTCGTGACGACTGCTTTTATCTTGCCGCCCTCAGTTTTTTTTGTAAAGAAAACTGGAAATAAACTGATTGATTGATTGATTGATTGATTGATTGATTGATTGATTGATTGATTGATTGATTGATTGATTGATTGATTGATTGATTGATTGATATTAGCTGGGAGATCGCTGGCATATATGCTAAACTGAAGTTGCACATGATGTAGCATCAGAATGGATAAGCGGTAGCCATTGCTTGATGTGAATTGTCTGCGTCCATGAAGAAACTGGTTGATCCAGATTATTAGGTTAGCAGGGATGCCTAGAGAGAAAAGTTTTGTGAGCAAGTGTGTGTGCGAGGCAC
The DNA here is from genome assembly GCA_023969395.1 of Amblyomma maculatum. NCBI lineage: Eukaryota > Metazoa > Arthropoda > Arachnida > Ixodida > Ixodidae > Amblyomma > Amblyomma maculatum. Next base: position 1,015,056 of record JAJIZL010018839.1, read on the forward strand.
AGTTGAAGGCGGTGGTGGATAGGCACACAGAAGGGCGTCAGTAATCTGATCTTCGATAACTTGTCAGAGAGCTAGGGCAAAATATGGCACAGGCTCTTGAGCGCTAGGCAGAAGGAAAATAAGGAAAATGGGACGCGCCACGTCTTCACGAAAGAAAGTTTTAATTTGCTGCAGCAGCGAAGGGTTGCCGGCTGCAGGCGTCAGTCCAGAAAGCGATTCAACTTGAGCCTGGTCGCCCCCCTCTGCTTGTGCACCTCTTCGAAGCTTTGGCAGAGCGTGAACACTTCAGCAACGCCTTGCAAATCGCATGCTAACAGCTTATGAAAGGCATCATTGTTAATATCTTGCATAGCTTGTAAAGTTTTCGGCAACATGCTGGGATTGTTCCCACAGGCGCTGTTCTGCGCGTAGTTTTCGTATAGCTGGACGACCAAAGATTTCCGAGAGGTTCACCATGAAGGCGAACCAAGTAAGGATGTCCCCTTCATGTTTGCGGTAGAAGTTAGCTAAGTCAATGAGGCAAACAATTATGTTGTGGAGCTTTGCCTCATCATCCCATTTGTGGTGGTGGCTGACCCGTTCGTAAGATGTGAGGAAATCTTCCGCGTCATGCTTGTCAGTCCCGATGAAGGTACCTCGGTTGTGCTGTTGAAGGGCGCCGGCACAAATGACAGTCGGACCCGCTTGCACAGCTTGGGGCTGAAAGTCCTCAGATATCGCAGGTGTCGGTAGAGTGCAGCTACTGAGCAATGTTCTTACCCAGCGGCTCTATCAAATGTAAGATAGGGGTTTATATTCAGAAGTTCTGGGGCCAGAGGATCAGTGGCGAAAATATTCCGTACGCATACGAGTCGAACCAAGGAGGTTATATATATAACCTCCTTAGGTCGAACACATGCAGCGATAGCGATGCCATTGACGGGAATATCCCAGATGTATTTCTTCCTCTTCACAGCCAACTTCATCTTCTTCTCCTTCGCTTTTGACTTCGTTCAAGTCTTCTTCGCCTCTTCCAGAAATACTATTTCCCTTTGTCTTTTCTTGCACTTCTCTTCCTTTTCAATTTCACGTGACTTCCGTAGATCCATCTTTTTTATTCTTTCCCCTTTCCTTTCGCTCGAGATAGAGAGGCAAATAGAGAGAGCAGCTTCGGACAGACATCGGCGAAATTCATGATTGCGGCTAGTAGGGCTTCTCACTAAAAACCTTGCTATGTTTCATAGTTTGAGCAAGAGGACGCCGGACAAGACGAGTCTCATTTTCGCCTCTCTTCCCTAGAGCCCGTTTTGCCGAAAAGCCAGCACTCTTGTAGATGGCGGTTAGCAAAAAGGCTTATCAGTCGACAGAGCCACGACTTTACAATCCAGGACCTATCACGACATTTTCTAACGCTCATGTTAAAATAAAACTAACAAATTGGGGGAGGGTTCATATTAAACCAACATTGAAGAGGAAGCTCCTTTATTAGCTTTATTTAGGAAATAGAAATAATTAAACAAACTGTCTTCACCTTTCGTTTGCGAACTCTTACCCTCTGAAAACCAGGCCGGCACGCTACGCATAAGGTCACGAAGGGTCTTTGGTTCGAATTGTATTGGAGGGTCACGTATTGAACGTGTTATTGTATGCTTGACTTAATAATCTGCATTTAGGACGTGTACTCATGATAATAATGGCAATTTGAAGTTTTTAAATATTTTAAAAAAGCATATTTTAAAAAATCGAGGAATGAAAAGGCTATGGTAAAAACTCTATCACGTTTTCTCTTAAGGCAATGCTTCAGCGTCCTCCTAATTTTTATGATAGTCTTAAAAAGTCAGCACTAAACTACAATAAATTTTGAAAACAAGAATTTGCTTCTTCTTGGGCGATTACACAGTACCCATTAATGCGTTTGCAAAATTATCATGCATCATCATCATCATCATCAGCCTGATTATACCCACTGCAGGGCGAAGGCCTCTCCCATATTTCTCCACTTAACCCGGTTCTGTGCTAGCTGCATCCACTTGACCCCTGCGAACTTCTTAATCTCATCCGCCCACCTAACTTTCTGCCGCCCCCTGCTACGCTTTCCTTCCCTTGGAATCCAAAATTTTTAAATAATGCATTGAAATTATCATGCATTGTTCTACAAATGCCTTGAAATTGAAAGCGATATGCCGAAGGAAGCTGGATTTAAGCCGCAATGTCGTAAGAGAAAATAGACACTAGCTGTCGGCTACAATCCGGTGACCAAAGTAATCAGTCAGGAACAATATTGACGTGGCCAATTTGTGACGATTAACAGGACACCAGCTCAGAACACAGTTTAAAAGAACACCGCTTCAAAAGCACAGGGGCGAAAATGGACTGCCCGCTCTAAACATGCTTCCGTTTTTTTTTTTTTTTCCTATTTCTAAGAAATGCACTATCAGCCAAAACCAGGCGAGGCCTCCGTCCTTGTAAAGAGAAGGCATAACAAAAGCAAATAGAACAGGCAGGGTGCGAAAGAAATCCTCAGAGGACGTAACAACACAGAGGCATATTTATCCCGAAACAGAGATTAGCAGTAAGCAGCGGCGCCTCTGTCACGTCGGCGGAGCGCGCTCACGGGCCAACCCAAATCCCTTCGTAACTCGGCTTGCATTATCACCGGGACGTTCGCACTCCCAATGACGCGCGCTTTCTTAGCCCGCAGTTGAGAGTGGAGCGGTGCGACTGGAGAACGCGGGGGATTATCCCTTTGAGCAACACCGCTCGAGTCGTGCTAATCAGCTTGGGAGCGAAACAACCTCACACTCGCGGTTTTGAACCGAATCATGCTCGTCGCACGTTCACTTGGATGAGGGATGCGGGCTTTGGCGATTCTTAGAACCGTTGCTTGCTGTTGATTAGCGAGACCGAGAAAAGCGTAACAAAGCACAACTCCAGGAAAATAGCTAGTCAGATGCAACAGTGGCGCCGATTCTGGATTAAAGAGCACCGAAATTCGCGCTCTAGCAGCAAGTGCATTGCTTGGGCATGTAAGTGGATGCTTTTGTGGCTGTAGCTGAGATAAGTTCAATACTCCTGGACATCACTGTTTATTGACATTCAACCGCTTAATATTTTAAGATACTGTTAACAAAAAATAAATTAATTTTTTTTTCTGGGTGCTTAGAAGATTCTTCAGGGTTCTCATTTGGTCTGATCCAGTGATTGAGATGGCACGAAAAAAAGACAATGGGGGATATAAGTCTTATATTGCGTGAAAAAAAAAAAGAAAGAAAAAGGTGTTTTGAACAACTTTCGACTGAAACAATATGTGCTTGTGCAGAATTTTGTTAAGCACAGATTAGGTTTGGGCATGTTGCGTGCCCACTCGCTCGTCTCGTTTTCATTTGTACACAATACTATTTCCCGTTTAAGAACTGTGCAATTCATTTCATTACAGTCATGCTGTTTAGTGCGGTCTTGTTTAGTTTAGATGCAAGCAATATTCGTTTGACATGCACTGACAAGCAAGGCGACGATGAATTGTGATAAAGAAAACTATTCAAAAATAAAGGCGGAAATATATTGGGAGCTAACAAGAGAAGCTGTGGTGAAGGTTTTACTAAACGCTTCTTGAGAGCTCCTATTCCTCCTCTCTCAAATAACCTTTGCTATCACGGTGGCACCCTTGGGTTTTTCCTCGGAGTATCAGCACCCAGTTTCAAAAGGGCATGGCAGCAGGACTTGTACGCAGATGACTCACCCACTCGTCTCCCTTCCGCAAGTAAGAAGGTGTTATGGAAAATATTTCCGCTTCATTGAGCGTAGTCTAGTGCTGCCGTGCCCTACGATACTTCTCGGTTCTTTATGTAGCATGAAGTATTTGGAAATTTAGTATTGCTTGCCGGTGATGTAGAGACTAACCAAGGGCCCGATTTTTCGACCTTGCCGAACAAGTAAACCAAATCGCCGCAGACATAAAGACAATAAAAGAAGAACGACTGGTGTCAATCGATAAAAAACTAGAACGCTTGCCATGTCTTCATAAAATGTTTCAGCCTGAACTGAACAAGTCGTCAGCCTATAAAAAATTGTATTATCCTTAGAACTAAGACTAGACGACCTAAAGAATCGCTCCAGAAGATCTAACCTCATTGTGTACGCATACCGAAAGATGCAGACGATAATTACGAATCTCTGTTACGCGCAGTGAATGAAAAGGTCGTTAAGCATACCTTGAAGTTAGAAGTCACGATTGAACGCATTCACAGACTAAGCAGACTAATGGCAAACAAAAGTAGGTGAATTATCTTTAAGCTCTTAGACTTCCGAGAAAAAAAAAAATGTTGTGCAACTGTCGCAAGCTCAAAGGCAGTGACGACACAATCACCAGATTTTTCGCCCCGCTTTCAAGATATTCGGAATAAGCTAGGGGAATATGGCAAATCAAGGAAGGACTCTGGTGATGAAGCCTCCTTGGTGTATGACAAACTAAAGGTTAATACTTGTCTTTATTTTTGAGACGAGGAAAATTATGACGTGTCTCCTGTAACGTTAGTTTCAGAAGACACAAAAAAACCAGGACGTCGACACGCGTGCCCTTAGTCCACGCTGTCCACAAATACCCTTTTGTAATAATAATGCACGAAGTGTTATTGGTAAGCTATGTCACCTCGAATCAATATTTATAGCTTACGAGCCGGAATTTATAGATATGAGAGACCTGGCTAACCAAAGACATCAAAGATTTCGAAATTACTCCCTCAAACTACGTCATTATTCGCAAATATTGGTCAAAACGAGGCAGAGGCGCTGCTTTACTGCTAAAAAGTGAAATTCCTTTTAATAAATTGCCTGAGGTGGAGGAGGTTGGAGCAATATTTTGCAAACTTTGTCTTGCTAATACCACCTACACTTTTGTATGCATTTACCGTAGTCCTTCTTCTTACCTGAATATGCTACAATTATTGCAAGCGTATTTGCAGCGGCTTCTGCAGGAAAATAAGTTGATATTACTAGTCCATTTCAGCATATCCGATATTATCTGGCACACACTGCACCACCGCTCACCTTGCGCAAATATTCTGATAGCATGCTTTCTTTTTAATCTAGCCCAAATAGAAACTGAACCCATTCGTGTACAAGGATCCATCCATCTCTCTCTCTCTCTCTCTCTCTCTCTCTCTCTCTAAGCTTTTCGTGACATTATCTCCATGGCGGAATTAAACTGGTGGCGAAGGCTGGGCCCAAAAGGGGTCTAACGCGACTGCAGCAAAGCCAGAGATTGTGGGACCAAACATTCAAATAAAAGAATGATAAAACTACAAGTTAAAAAGATATACACCAACACAAGAATAATAAACATCTTTTACCTTGTTCTATAAAAGATATCAGCCGTTTTGATAAAACACATCATTTTATATTTAACATTGCAACACTCCCCTTTTAATGTTGCGTCGGCAGTGGTGTGACTGTAGACCTCGCTAGATGCTTGCGAAGCAGGCAGCGAAACAGTTTCTTATCGCTGCCTTCACGCTGTCTACGATAGTACGTGCTCCCGAGAATGAAACGTAGCTCGCTTGTCTAAAAATGTGCCTGTTGCGAAATTTTCATCTTGTATGCAAGTTGCTTCTCAGTCATTGCTATTACGTGGGATGCTTCCCAGTTTTGTCAATTCGTCGTTTTAGTGGTCATGCTGCACAAATGCGCTGAGTCTGTCCTTTGGAAGAGGGGCTGATTTGCTTCCTTCCCGTGACCATCTTCTTGTCAACTGCGCTCAAACCGCAGAGTTCGAGCCCAGTTTAATGGCAAAGGTTGCCGAGTACTGAAAGGCGGCCTTCAAAAAAACGGCCTCGAAAATATGGCTGGCTGCAGCCAGAAGAATGATATTATAACTCGCGCCATTGTTATACGCAGTCCTGACGACATTCAACATCACTAACTTTAGTTCCCCCCCCCCCCCCCCCTATTTTCAGCTGGTGCCAGAGTGCCCATGATCTGCCCAATTTCAAATTTATGGGCGCCTAGGGCCTTCGCTACCAGTGCACATGTACATTGCTCTCTCTACATAAACTTGAAGCGCGAAGAAGGTGGCGGTGCGCGCGCCACGTGGCTTAGCCAGTGAGGAGGTACTGCGGCCGTACATCCGCAACCAGTGAGAGGATATCGCGCGGATCACACTTGTGGCCGTTGCGACCATCACGGCAATGCTGTAAAAGTGCGTGTTACTCCTGACTAAGCGGTCGCGTGTCTATCGCGTAAACTCAATGTTGGCCTCCTTTCTCTGGCATGAGCAGCCCATCAGCCTTCACAGATGTGTACGCGTGGTGCACCCTAGATATCGGATCGCGCCGCTCGCCACATCGTGAAACAGCTTGTAGCTCAGCTGCGCGCCTTAACGGGCGCTCGCCATCAAGACCTTTCTTCGCAGCAAAGCAAAACGAAGGATAACAAAATATAAAAATGCCTAACAAAATTGCAGTGTAAGCAGAGTTATCCGCCAGGTTTGATTAAATACGCAACCACCTGTAAATTTTAAACACTTGGAAAGTGCAGCTTGGGATCCACGTTATTCATGCCAAAAGATGCTGGAATCCTACCACGTGCACTGCCGGGAAAAAATTCCGCGATGAATGTCAAGAGCTGGCTGCACCTCCAAAAAGGCACGGAATTATTCAGAAGCTCCATTACTATTTGGTTTTTGAATCAAGCAGGAAAGGAACCGTAACCTACCGGGACACGGTACATTTTTATTTCGTAACTGTGTCTGAGCAGTTAACTGTGCACGGAATAGTAGCGCCTCAGACTCTCACACTAATGACAACAAAATTAAGTAAGAACCTAGGTAAAGGGCAAAACGCGAGGCAGTCGCTTGAAAGACGCACTTCACAATTTTTGCTCGCGCATAGCTTGTTCTTCAGTTGTTTCCTTTTTTGTGTTCTTCACTACAGTTGTGTGCGTATAAAACGAAATTACCAGGACTACTTGAACATAAGGAAACATGATGAAAACGCTGGAATGCATGAACAAGCGAAAGCATTGCATTCTCACTTTGACGTAAAACCTCTTCGATGATTGGGATGTCATGCGAAGGATGGGAAAAACGCAATGTTCTATAGAACTGCTTTGCAACAAACTTCTTCGTTCAAAAAATTGTGTTCCTTCTATGAAGAAAGGAGATATAATTTGGCGCATTTTATATAAGAACAGATTGTTTTTGGACCTAAAAAGCCAGAAGTAATTGCAGCAAAGGCTGCGAAGGAGTTGTTTTTGTTGAGCGAAAATGAAACTAGAAACTTGTACGTTGGTTAGAAGCCATGATGCAACATATTGCATCATATTTCTATTCAAGAAAATCGTCATGCTGAACTCTAAGCAAATGACAGATGTGACTACCATTGCCTGATATGTAAATATCTATAGAACAACACAGCGTCTCGTTCTATTCGAATCTAGCAGGCTCAGTAAGAGTACACAAATGCCCCCATTTAATCCATGTCATGTCCTCCAAGAGTAACAACTAAATTTCTCTTTTTGCCAGGGCGTATTCTTTTGCCCCACCTGACGTCTCATTTTGCCTCAAGGGTAGGAAAAAAAAAGAGATAAAATGGCGTTTTATAATAGGTGTATTTTCATAGTCATATTGATAATAAACATGTCAATTTAAAAACGCTTAGCCAGGACGCTAAGCAACGCTAGTATGCAACTTGTATCCACGCTAGTCATCGAGCCATTTGGAGTGGCACAGCGTAGGCCAAGCTGCCCAGGCGAGAGGAGCCGCGTGACGGGCCAGAGAAATGACTTCATAACCACAGTCGGCGCCAGCTGCGCAACACTCTCTCCGTTGGTTGTGCGGAGAAGAAGTGTATTTGGTGTATATGTAGCTAGGAGCGCGCGCGGCCAGAATCGACCAACTATGGAGAAGGAGAGCCCGGCCGCTGCTCAGCGCACAGCCTAACATGCAGTTGTACGCAACTCAGCTAGCTTTAACCAGAACTAAACTACTGCCATTTTTTTCCCCATTAGGACAACCGTCAAACCGCTCCTGCTAGCCTTCTAACGCTCTTACTAAAAACGACAGTGAAATAGAATCCAGACACCGCCTAGCTGGAGACCGGTGTAGCAGCGAAACAGCCAACTTCAGTGCAAGCAATTCTGGTGGCGTAGATGTGTTTCCTCACACCGTTCTATATCTACACTTTCGATTTTTACTTACTCCTCGGGGCAGTTTTAGACAAATATCCTACGTCTCACTTCAGCGTGTTTTTCGAATTATCTGATAAATTCCTTTAATACTTACACACATGTTCATAAACATATCCACTTACAAGGAATTCTAGTGGTGGATACAGAACAGCTTTTATCGTAAGTTGGGGAAACTGCGTGCAGCACCGGTTAAACGGAACCGAGTATATTTGGTGTCTGTCCACTTGTCGCATGATTGTCTGTGTGTGAATATTCTTGCGTGTGCGACTGTGCGAGTGCGTGTGTTCCATTGACTGCTTTTACGGCGAATTAGCCACCAAGATCACCATGCGATAAACACGGCAGCCCGTATCCTACATTCCATGCCCCGAAATCTAGAACGCGCAAACATTGTTCCGAATTTACCCAGAAGTCATAGGATGCGATGCCGTGACTTCCGTGCCTGTTTCCAGCATGGTTCACTTCATATATCAGGCATTAGTTTACACTTCGGAGGACAACTTCCGCGTATAATCAGAACAAAGAGGCACACATATTATCAGATCAAAGAGGTCTGGTATAACTTGGAAAGTAATGGAAGTTGTTCAGAATCAGAGGCATTGATGATGGCGATTGTTATGCCTACTTCAAGGCGCTTAATAAAATAATGTTACTCAAGTCGCCTCGGAAACAACGAAAAGGGCTGGTAACGTCAACGAAGCTACATGCAAGATCAGCGTTCACTTTCGATATGGAACCCTGGTTATTTCTGACTGTCGACGATGGTAAAGTACAGTACACGTCGCAAGCTAATCGTATTACAATACTGGTCCGCGCAACTATCACTGATAATTGTGAAGCTGAAATGAGCAGATAGATGCCAGACCCGGTTCAGGGAAGAACGGAAGAAGGCGGCTGAGCCGGGCTAATTTCTTCATCATGACGTGAACTAGCAAAGTGGTTACCACGTGAACACGGGCACTTTGATGACATGTGAGTCCGCAAACCGTCTTTCGCTCTGGTTTCACAATGACTTCCATCACTTAATCAGTGACGCTATACCATGTTTCCAGATGGGTGACTGATGTTTATGCATTTGCTTGCCGTATTGGCTTTATATAGCTGCCTTCCCTGCCGCAATTGACCATTTCCATGCTGCTCAACTCGAGATTCTGCATCCTTCTCTCCCTTCTCATTGTTAGCGCTGTTCAATCATTTTCATCGAATTCGCGGATCCGGCTGCGCATCAAAGTTTCCATCGGGGTTTGCAAAACATGTTTGTGTTTCGCTAGTCGATCATCATTCGGTCACCGATTGGCAGATTCGCTTGCTCTTGCACTGTTTTACCCCTCTCGCTCTATATTATACCAGTAGAAATGGCGGTTAGTCATCTTCCGACGCTGAAAACATTAATTTGCGAACTGAAAGCTTGATTTTATCCGTTCTTGAAACACTTTTTATGTATTCGGGGGGTAGGTTCCACAACAAATCGTTAGCATAGACTACACATTAGTATCATGATCCATTCTAAACTCAGCGCCGCTCAGGTTGGGTTGTTAGTCTTCTCGACTGCTGAATCCAAGGATGCCGACTCGAACCCTCGCCGCGGAGGTCACTTTTCGGAAAGGCGAAGTGCAAGGCGCACTTGTACTCTGCGATGGCGATTCGTTGCGTTGCGGCGTGTCTTAAGTAGCGCTAATTTGTTTATTGTGCACTGCTGAAAACTTAAAGAACAATATCATTAGAAAGCTGCTGCTTCATTTAAGGCGCACTTGTATAAAGTTCGTCCTTTCTATGGGGCCTTGATTTTTTCTCATTTGTCACTTGGACGAAAGACAGTTTCATGTCAACAGTACGCTTAGTTGTTCAACATATAAAACTAAAAAAAAATGGGGGTTCTTCGCTGGACAAAAAGTTACACAAGCTGAAAAATTGTTCCTCTTATATGACACGAGCGCCTTTGGAGAAGAGGGTCGACAAAGCAGCATGTGCACTGGAATCAACTGCGAAAGGAAAGCAGTGCATTCGCGTATTTTTTTTTTTTTCAGCTTTTCTTGGGAAATAAACGTGGCTGAACGCTTTTTTTTTTTTTCTATGTGAGAGACTCACCGCCTGTTCCCTGCTGTGATGAAAGATTCTTGGCCGCTTACTGATCTCCAGTGTTTGCCTCCTCCTTGGCGATAACTAATTTTGGGAGGCTCATATCCATATAGATTGGAACGGCACCCAATGACATAATTACGCAGACATTTGCATAGTGGTCTGAACAAGAAAGTACAGTAGCCTCAAGACTTGAAGATAAATATTGAAGGGCAGAGTTAAACCCCACAAATGGCAGATAGGAGAACCACGAGCTCTGCGCCACTCGCTCGCAGCTGGAGTTTCCCTTCGTGTGAGAAATTGTCTTAGTCGTGAGTGCTTTGTAAATCCACATTTATTCATAAATACGTACATACGTTCATGCGTACTGGTGCGTACGAAAGTAAACGGAGCAGGTTATTTGCTACTCAAATTTTTCACGCGTTGCGTTATTGAAACTGGCAGTCATGGTATGTGCGAACCGCTAGTAAATGTCAGTGCCCTCTCACTTGGACAAATATTGTTTTATCTCCAGTGCAGAAGGCATGATTTTAATTTGATCAAAGAAGTGTGCTCCGTTTACTTATGTCCGCGACTGTACGTATACATACATACATACATACATACATACATACATACATACATACATAC
>JAJIZL010018839.1:1030924-1091404 GCA_023969395.1 Amblyomma maculatum
TCCCGAAGAATCGATCATTTCAAAGGCATCAAGGTTTCGGTTTATACCTTGTACTGTAGCTCTACGAACTAAAAAATGCTTTTAAATATACTTTGACAAAAAAGTGTGACAACAGAGTTTGTGCATACTGTTCACAAATTAATTAAATTATCGTACCAATGCTTTGAAATGATCTCTAAACCTTCACACGAGCTAAATTACGCTTGACGCACATCCTATGTTACTCTGATATTTCACAATTTGCTGCATCACAACAGGAGATTAGCTTCAATATTAGTTCTGGAAATTTTCCCTCCTTTTTGAACCCTTGTGTTGTTTCTCATACGGCGAACAGCCATTCAACAGATATGTCATAAGAAAACCAATCCTTGTGCCTAGTAAAAACCTTCGTCAGCCTTGAATACAACAAAACAAATTGTAAGTTAATATGTCGCTATAACTGTGTTCGTATGAAGAGACAGCTGTGCAGCTTTTCCCTTTCACAGTTCAAAGGTTGTCGTTCAAGTCGATAGCACACTTCAACCCACCCTCGTGAGCAACTTTGTTTGCTTTCTTCCCCACGCTGTCTGCATACTGCTTCTTGTTTTACACTATCTTACCCGGAAAGCAAGAGAGGTATACAATGTGGACACAAAAGGAGTGTTGTATGCTTCATTCATGTAATCCTAGGCCAAAATTAACGATCCTTTTCTGAACTATTGCATAAAAGTTATCCTATAATTTTCTAATTGGCTTAATAGAGAATAATTTATTGAATTATCAATTGCAAGAACGTTTCTAAAGTACTGTAGTAGCAGCAAAGAAACTTAATTACTGTCTTCCTAAGTTCAATGCTAAAGATTTAACGACCCAGCCGACGCCAGCAACCTAAACAACTTGAGCCAAAAGAAAGCTGTGCGACCAAAGTCGACTAAACGTTTTGGAAGGTGACGAGCTGCTTCGATATACTGCAGTTGTGTGCAGCAAAAGAAGGCATCAGCGAAAATACTTCAAAGCAGGCTATCGAGCCAATGGCGTCCACTGATTACCATGATGCGCCATTTCGACATCACCGTAGCTGAATACCAGCAAACTACGAAGCCATGAGTACCGGTCGGCTCTACAGGCGCAGGGTCTGAATTAAGGGGCATTTGCCCTGGCGTTCTTTGAGTTGCATCATGTGGTACAGATTTGTGTACAAACGGAGAAATGATTGATGACCTAGACAGGAAAAGTAGAAAGGTAGGCTTGAAAATCAATATGCAGAAGACTAAGGTAATGTTCAACAGCCTCGGGAAGGAACAGCAGTTTATATTAAGTAGCGAAGTACTGGAAGTAGTAAGCGAATATGTCTACTTAGGACAGGTAGTAACCGCAGATCCGGACCATGAAAAAGAAATAACAAGAAGAATAAGATTGGGATGGAGCACATTTGGCAAGCACTCGCAGATTATGACTAGCAGCTTACCGGTATCGCTCAAGAGTAAAGTATATAACAGTTGCATCTTATCTGTACTCACCTATGGGGCTGAAACGTGGAGGCTAACCAAGAGAGTTCTACTTAAGCTGAGGACAACCCAGAGGGCTATGGAACGAAAAATGGTTGGGGTAACATTAAGAGATAGGAAGCGTGCAGAGTGGGTAAGAGAAATAACTCTAGTTACCGACATTCTAGTGGAAATTAAGAAGAAATGGAAATGGCAGGACATGTAGGGCGAAGAGAGGATAACCGATGGTCGCTTAGGGTAACAAACTGGATTCCAAGGGAAGGAAAGCGTAGCAGAGGGCAGCAGAAAGTGAGGTGGGCGGATGAAGTTAAGAAGTTCGCAGGGGTCAAGTGTATGCAGCAAGCACAGAACAGGGTTAAGTGGAGAAATATGGGAGTGGCCTTCGCCCAGCAGTGGGTATAGTCAGGCTGATGACGACGACGACGACGACGACGACGACGACGACGACGACGACGATGATGATGATGATGATGATGATGATGATGATGATGATGATGGTGGTGGTGGTGGTGGTGGTGGTGGTGGTGGTGGTGGTGGTGGTGGAGAAATTTCATTACTTAGCTCATCTTAGTGTCAGCTTTATTACTATTGGCGCATTTCTATCCAAGCATCAATATTACAATGCTGACTACCTGCACTTGAAGTCAATTTCAGTTCTGTATCTTTTACCGATATTGGGCGAACAAAGTATCAGTACTGAAGATGCATTCTCAAATACGGTGTCCAGCCCTGCTACTCAAGCATATTTTAATGCGGTAAAGTTTAGGGCCAGGTTCACTAAAAATCGGGCATCGGCGTTGTAGATGCCACCACTGTTATGAATCACCACGGGCAATATACGTTCTAGGGGACGCCGTAGTTGCAAGTGGAATGGCCGTAGTTGCAAGTGGAATGGCTGTGCGTTGAGGGTTCACCGGAATGTGAATGTCACGAGACCACGTGGGATGGCCAAGCTGCTGGCAAGCGCTCACTTCTCGGGCCTTCGCCTTTGAATTTGAAATGAGAGGATGAATTTGAAATCCTGCCCTGCAGTACATTTGCATTCCGAGACAGACAAGCTGCTCCGTATATGCCACACAGGCAATTTTATTCGGCTTGTTTAAGGCGGCTTTTTATACTATCTAGTTTGGGTGGTCTTTCGCATAACGTGGTCGCTTACGACTGTATGTTAATCAGTATGTGTGAGGTAAGAGAACAAATCGAGGGATTAGTGCGTAATCAAGTATGAAAGTTGATGCTTACACGAGCGAGGATCACCAAGGTGAGCAGTAGATGGGAGCAGTAAACGCTAGTGCGTCACGCCCTTGAAGACCAAACCTAATTGCCTTAAGTTTCTTCTTTGAAGGCATAAAACCTAAAGTAAAACTTAAGAGGGATCGGAAGTTCTGGGCTAGCTGCACGCTGACCAAAGAAACAGCGCGAAAGAAAAGGGGGTCATCGTGTTGTAGACATCCACAATGTACGTATATATCCCTTAATTTCTGTTACCAGTCTTTTTTTAACGTCATTAATAAAATGGAGTTTTCAATGCGGGATTTAGTCCTTTAAACTGCGGCCTTTATACTGTCTGACCTGTGTGGGCAAGCGTGAAAGGTGCTCAGAAGACCAATTATAGGGCACCATCTCTCAGGTAGCCGGCACGGCTTCTTGACTAGAAACTAGCAACTGGTGCTTCCTCAGCTCCTAGCCATCTGAAAATAACCAAGACAAAAAGCTGAAAAACGAATACTAACTGTAGTAGTTACATTCATTTTGGCCACTAACATGTTACGAGCACAAAGGAAGTTCGAAGACTTGGCTAACTCGCATAATATATCAAGACTAGCGTGGGAGCCTTACCAAGCGTCGTGAACAGACGCCTGCACTGGTAAGGAGAACTTGTTAAGAACGAAATACCGGAAGTCTTGTTGCTTCCGCTCCAAGTGCAAGACACTTCCGTGTTTTTGCATTACTGTAGGTCTTCCGGTAACTGGCTCTCGTGATATTGTACCAAAAAGTAACATGACGGAATTTATCTTCTATGTGTTATCTAAAGTTTAAAGGGATACTTATGTTCACTGTATTGAAGGGAACCATTCGAGAACTATATATAGCCCCGAAAGACATTACCTCCACCTGCAAATGTCAAGATATATCGCGAAAGAATGCGGTAAATACGAACTCACTGTAAGCCTAAATCTAGGTCGATTGCTTCTTCTTGCACAAAAGGTGATACACAAAGCTTCCACCCCGTTCATGCCTAGTCTTGGCTATATATCTGATCTGAGTAATATCACGATGCCGTGTCGCACGCGTGAAGTATTACTTCCAAACGACTCCGAATCGCAGATTTGAAGCCAGAGCATTCAGGAAAACATGACGCTTTTGAAATTTTTCTTGGTACTGACAGGCAATATAGAAAACACGGTTGTATTTTCTCCACACGATGGAATAAATAACAAATGGTGTGTCGTGCGCAGATAGTTTTAAAGTCGTAAGAACGCTTTAGAGGCTGACGGGCCTCGCTAAACAAAAACGAATTGAAACTCGACAGACCAATACTATGGATTCAGTGGGATTTGTTTGATTTCACAAGCATATGACATTTCGACAACCTGATGTTTCTTGACGTGAACCAATATCGCAGCGCGCGAGCGCATTTGCATTTGCTCTCGCGGCTTCGGGCGCAGTAGCATGATAGTACATCGACTACTGCTAATAACCTTTATTTTCTTTCACTAATCAGGTGACGCGTATATCACAATGTTTGCAACATTTTGTTTTACACCATATCGGGCTCCAATAGATGCGGACACAACGCAAACAACGCAATTCAGTTCTAAAGACCTAAGGCAGAGCTCGTCAGCTGAATTTCTTTCGAGTTGCAAGCTTATTTAACGATGGTTGAAAGTTTGTTCAACAAACTCTTCAGTCTCAAGTTGGCAGTAACTAACTACATGCACCCCATGGTTTAAAGATCACAATGCAGACAAAGATTCTGCATTCTAAAACAGCGCAAAAGAACAGGGACGAGAGAACAAAACGTACAACACGAGCGCTCTCGTCCCTGTTCTTTTGCGCTGTTTTAGAATGTATACATACCAACTCGCCCAGGTTTCTATTTTGGAAGATTCTGCAGAATACTTTCTTCACCACGTCAACACGTCCCTATTACATTCAGAGCAACAGGGACTGAAAATGAGTTCTGTCGCAAAGCGCAAAAGTATAATTTTTCCTCAGAATTAGACAGCGATAAAAGAGCGTCTATAGGCGCACTTTTACCGCCGTCTATTTCTATGAAAAGCATATGCGGGCATGAGATAAAGGGACGTACGCTGCCCACGGAAGCAGAATTTAATGTGTAATTATATATTTGAGACGGAAGTAAAAATAAATAAGGCGCTCTTTAACCCTGATCAAGGGAGACCGAAAACAGGTTTTAAAGTTTAACACTTTCCGTACAAGCAAAAATACAGTTGCACGTCCTTTTCTCTTTCTGCTTAAGCTTTGCACGTCTGTACTTTCTATGCACTCTTTTTCTTTTTTTTTTTACGAAAAGCAAATGTACGAGCCTTTTGTTCCGCTGCACGTCTTTTCTAAGACTTGAGCCTCGCCATTACTCTCCTCTGATTCTGCTATCTGTCCAGCGCCCACTGCTACCACGGACAGGAGGGGAAGAAAGCAAGAAAAAGAAGCGGATCAATCCTAATATAAAATATGTCTCGTGTGATGTCCGTAAGCAATTCAGGAAGAAACAAAACACGCGATGAGACTATGTAGAATGCGTCCAAGTGAGTCTCCTTGGAGTTTTTAGGAGCTGGGACTTGTGCATGATTGAGCACATCCACGATGCGGCACTGAACAAACACACCGTCTTCTTCGTGCTTGCTTTCCCAGTCGGAAAAAACTACAGAAAATTATCTGATGTTACGACAGACTTTCTGTGCGGTTTTTGATGGGAGACCTGTTGTGACAACAGAACATTCTGTTGTAACATCAGAAATGTCTCTAGTTACAACAGAAAAGTACTACAGAACTACAGAAAAATTTGATGGTTACGACAGAACTACAGGATATTTGGTCGTATTTTTGACACAGTTCTGTAGTTTTTTTTGACTGGGTTCCTTCTCTTTATAACGCCTTTCCCATTTCGTGATACGACAATAAGCGATGGGCGGATTTTGGGGCAATCGCGAATTAGCGTCAGTGCGGAAAAGAGTAGAAACGATGCTTTGTTTTCTCATCTGTCAAAAAGGGGTATGGCCAACGAAGTAAAAAAGATATTCAAACATATGGACGCACGTATGCTCCGTCCTTGAGGGTATGACACGACAGCTTTAACAGCCCCCATTCGCACATATTCTCATTCACGTACATGCATTATTTATACTCGCCCGATATTTATACTATCCCGTTCTGGTCTGTTAGATGTTTTCCCGTTGTAAACGCAGTCTGCAAAATGGACATTGATGTCAGCACGTACTGCGCTCGCATTGGTACAATTCTATCATGTTTACATCGCTGCACCTGAAGCATTGTTTCAGCAAATGCAGTTTCTGCGCTTTGTCGCGTACGTTTGCTAAGACCTTGAAATGTGCTTGCATTAACACGCTTAGCCTTGCTCCTTCTTTCTGCTGGATACACTGAGGTCAATCCTGGACTTAAAGTGAAAGACGTCCTTAACTTGGTGAAACACTTCATTGATGACAACTAAAAATTCTGTGACAGCACAAACACGTTGGAATACATTATGCGCGATGTTTTTGAGAATAATCAAGTCTCGAATTAGCGCTACTGAACACAGCACAAATGGTGCATCCAGCATTAAGAAAAATGTCTGTTCTGTTCATGGCATGGTTAAAGAAGTCGAGTATACAGACCAAAGCACAAGCAAGGACCTTAGCAACGTGGTTATTGATTTCAACAATATTGTTACGAACCAGGAAGGAGTAAGAATGAGTGGCGAAATCTTAGGCGACATTTTCATATTGATACGTGGCAAGGTTAGTTTAATTGCAAAGTAAAGTCAAAAGCTTCTTTTGCCTGCTACACTATTCCCCTTTCATGCCCCATCAGTGTAAGGGGCTATATTATTGCATTATTAGGGACACTCCAGCTCATCCTTTAAGGGTATGAGGCGAGAGCGTAAGCTACCAGCCCACATATGAAATCACGCTTCAACCAAGCCGTATGGACTTGCCTGCGTGTCGTATGGGTAATGAGAATGCAAATGGTTCTGCCAGGCTGAACCTGATAGCACCCACCCATATTAAAGGAGCGACCCGGGTTGGCAGCTCCTGCCCGTAGCATAGGGGTAACGTGAATTTAAATGTCATGGCTGGCTGATTTTTTTATGAGGAGGCCATAGCTACGCCTCTTCACGGCGTTGCTGCGGCCACTCGAGGTTGGACAGTATACCCCTATATCTAGATTTGGTAGCTCTGCCTGGTGTATTCTTGTCGGTTGGTATTAAGCCTTCCGTCATTTGGCGTTTCTTAAGTTCTTTTGTCAGCTTAGATAGTTCACCGTTATACTGGCTATCCTGCCGCTTACTTCTAACACGCACTCAGTTATGATGTTTCTGAAATTATCATTCATTGCTTTTTGTTCTACAGTCACCAACCTCGATTAGAGCTGAATAATATATTCTCCAAAGAGATCCTAAATTCCGCTACTTTCCTCTCAGCACTTCTTCCTCACTATGCCACATGACAGGACCTAATCGGCAGGTGCTGCAAACATGGACTGCCCCATTGAAATGGGAAGGTGAGATCGGATTCCTGCTTGCTGGTCAGCGATCTTAAGTGCACGACTTCCGAGCATTCACCTTCATATCTCGCCAGTCTAAAAGACCTTTGTTCGAGCATCGTGCCTCATGTCTGATTCTGCTATTGGCTCACTATCTCCATCTTAAGGCACGTAGTTGAAAAACCGGTGCTCTTGGATCGTTTACAGAAACTCATGAAAAAGCAATAAATTTCGCATTTCTTCTCTCTGGACTCTAAGAGTGGAAATCGACTCTAGGAGCACGAATTGGAATCGAAACTTCGTTTCCCATAATGACAGATAAAATTTATGGCAAGTTCTATTATGAGTTCGAAGAACACTGGCTTCAGCCCACAGTGCGAATGCGCGTGAAGCTGTAGTGTCGAAGCCTTGCGCAACTACATAGAAGCAAGGTGTCGTCGATGGATTACAACGCTTTTTTTCACTCCGGCGCTTATATTTATGCCTTCAGAAGTAGTTCATAATCTCTGCTTGAGAAAGTATGGTTAAATTGACAATGACAACTCGCAAATACAAGCCCTCGTGATAATTAACAACGAACGAAAAGGCATACTAGAAAGCTGCACTGCTCCACAGCTGTCCAAATAAATTTCTTGCCCGGAAATAAGAGGCAAGAAGAGTAAAGCAATAGTAAGCGAGTACGTTTCTGAAATTGTACAGTTACTTTTCAGAGATTGAAGGTAATTGAGTAGCAATCAAATACTTTCATAAAAATGTTCAGGTATTTTTCAGAGGTTGTAGTGGAGTAATAAAAAATTCACATTTGTGGTAAAGTAACTACCATTCTAATAACTTAATTTCTTTAACATCTACAAGACTGCCACTGACTACTCTTAGTCGTCATACTTGTCAGGCTATTCAGTTTGATTGAATAGATGAGAAAATAAAAAAGAAAAAAAAAAGATGAGGAAAACAATGAGAAAAGCGCCGGCGAAGAAAAAAAGAGTAAACGAGGTCTCCAAAGCTCAGTAACTTTGAATATGTTCGCTGTATACACAATAGCATTAGCCCCAAATATCAATTTATTTTATCTTTATACCCAAAATTGCTGAATATGGAGGCACGCATATAAAAAAAAACTGAAAACTAAGACCACAAAAATTTTAGGAGGTACCTAAAATTCCTTAAGAGGGATAAGGTGAAAGCCTTTGGGCCTAGTTTTATTGTAGTGTTTAACAGAACCTCGCCGATGACAAAGGGCAGGAGAGGGGTTTCTTCGCTGCGGATTCCAGGACAGGAGCTCCACTCGGCTGCGATGAGGTGCGCTCGTTGCGCCGTCTGGTCTTCAGAGCTGTCGGCAGATGGCGTGCGGTGGTTTTCTCCAATAGATTTACTATACAATAACTTTATTCGACGCGGGGCTGCATGAGGCCCGCCACGCTCTATTCTGGAGACGTGGGTGCAGCCGAAGTCTTCGCGCCCCGTACTGTGCTGTGGAGACGGCAGGAACGCAAAGCAGGGAGAATTAAAATGTTTCTCACGTAACCGGCGTGGCGTAGTTGGTTAGCGCGCTCGGCTGGTGATAGGAAGGATAGTAGCTGAAGTACGCTTTTTCTTTAAAGAATAAATTAAAGGTTAATTAATTTACTGGATTGAATTATGGGCACTTTTCTGAATAGACTTCTGGATTGGGATATAGACTAATAGATAGCATTGTGGACTGTTTGGTTATGGAATAGTTTCTGGTATGGCATGCTATGCGACTTGTGTAGGATTGGTTTTGGATCCCTCTGAGCTGACTCAGCTCACGAACAACTCCTGCGGACGTCACCTATGAGCCGAGAAAAGCTTTCGCCGTAATATAATATTGGAACATCATTGGTCAACATTATCTTCGAAAATTTTGCATCCAACCTTGAAGACATATTTTACAAAAACACCTTAATATAAAAAATACCTGTTCAAGAAAACTTTCATCTGCGATGATCTCCCAAGGAAGGAGGTACAACGTATTATCATATGTGGACTATGCTGTACCTTTGAAGGTCAAAATAGCTATGACAGTAAGAAAGAAATTTTCTCATTGCTATTTATATCGAGTTATTGAACGCGTCTGTTTCTTAGTCAAGCGCATATAGTGAAGTTACAGAACAGAACGCATAAGATAGTGTTAAACTGACTATCTGGCCTGCTCTTTTAAAGTGCACAGACGATAGACATTAGAGAAAATTAGAGAAAGTTGGGAAATGCTTATCACGCGACATGCAAAACCGTATCGCGATATAATTATGCGATAGTATTTTGCGCCATTTGCCATTCTTAATGTATAGAAACGTTAGGCAGTTATTGTCTGAGTTATATTCATGTGGCGAAAGGATGCAATATTGGAATATATGATAAAGGTAACCTAATATATATATATATATATATATATATATATATATATATATATATAGACATAGAAGAAGACGGGACGAGCTCTACGTGTCATAGTTACATGTCCTAGTTAGTTTTTTTTTTAATTAATGACGACGCACCATACTTGCTAGCTTTGATATATGATATGGTTGCCTCAAATAAAAGTGCGCACTGTGCGTTTCCTATTAAGCTGTGCGAACCGGTACACAGCACAATGCGCTGTAATGTGCTTGTATGGACCTTTAATAATGATTCATATGCGTAATGTGCTGTTGGAAATACCTTTTTATTCAACTCTCAGGTACTTCTAAATTTTAAGTATTTCAATATCGTCTTTGAATATACGCTCGGCTAATGAGACCAGCCAGAAATATCCGAATGCATGTGCGAGCGCGGTAACATATCTGATCAGGTATTTTATTCTGCATACTAAAATGACCACATTCGCTTTCTAATAAAACTTATTCTCATCCAGACTAGTGGTGAACCTGTCCCACAGTGCTGTTTCTAAGCATCGCAAACCGGTCACCAGGGCCCGAGAGACAGCCCAAGCCTTTGAGATCCTCGACTAAGGCCCATTTCCTTCCTGCACCCCCTCCCACGCTCCCGAATTTGGGAAGCCTAAAATGCTTGTTTTCTCCCTTACACCTGAAAAACATTTACACTTTACACCCAAGACAAATTACAAATTTACACGCAAGACACTTACACCTGTCAAAGCCTGTGTTATCAAGATGTCTTAAGGAAACATTGACAGATTGTTAATCTGCGACATTCTGTAAATTCCTTTCCCTTCTATGGCCCTATTTGCATACATGTGGTCCTGTTCTCCTCTGCGATCAGGTTCGTTTTCTTTATTGGCTTGGTTTCCGTTTAATTTTATTTATTTATTTATTCTCCCCATATACGGCTTCAGTGGGAACATTCCAAAGCAATTTGCACACTAATGTATTTGGTCTCTCATGTGCGGTCCACAAACATTATGGCTCACTAGATCAACACATCGCTTTTCAACATCTTCACATCAATTTGCCACGCACCATGCCGCAATTATTTTAGTTTGCTTCATGACGTTTTTCAGAAACAAAAACTATCTTCCATTATTTCGACAGTTCTTTTTAAAAGCAAGCGCATGAAAAGAATTTTTCAACTTTTTTTTTTAATTGCTTCTACGCAGACAGTGCATCTACCAAAAGAAGAGGTATTTTTGAACATGCCGCTTCGTCCACTAGCTTCTCTGCTACTTATCGCTTCTGACTACGATAAAGAATAGCTCGAGCGAACTTCCTTACACTCCCCTGCACTGGCCCTTTTGAGCCTTAACCGCCTCCGTATGCAGCCCGTCCAGGCATGGCTGTGTCGGCCCTAAGGTTTAAACGTCTATGCAGAAGAGGCCCCATGCCTGCATAAACTGGCATTCGTCTAAAGCCGCTGAGGAGCGATAAAAGGAAAAAGAAAATTATGCATAATTTAGCGCGATCAGGTGCAAATGAGGTGCATCAAAAAGTTTAGTTTTACTTTGGTTTGGCAGCAGACAGAGGCTCCGGCCGTTTTCAAGCTCAAGCCGGTTCTACACAAAAATCGGCGGTTGAGATATTTCGCGGTAGCACACTAAAAGTTTGAGCCCCGCGACAGACCTCGAGTGGGCTAGACTCTAGATCCTTGTACTTGTACTCTAGATCCAGTGCAAATCGGTGAAGAATACGACACGGAAGGCACTGCGCGAGAAATGCGGAGCTCAGCACGCGGGGATGCCCCGCTGCTGTGATGGAGTAGGTTGGTTGGTTGGTTTGTGGGGTTTAACGTCCCAAAGCAACTCAGGCTATGAGAGGGCACTCGTGTAGAGATGAAAGAGCTTGAAAAAAAAAACGTAAAATGTTTGAAAAATTTTTTTTTCTCGTCTTTTTCTTGAGGCATGTCAAACAGGAGAAAACCCATAGAGTATCACGTGCTTAGAAAAACTTGAACATTTCTGCTAGCCCTAAACATAGATAGATGACGGCTTCTAATAGAAAAAAAAAAACACTAAGAAGGTTGCAGAAAGCTATTTTTTATTTGCTGACGGCTTCTAATAAGAAAAAAAAAACATTAAGAAGGTTGGAGAAAGCTATTTTTTATTTGCTGGGTTTTGGTTTTGATTGCACATTGTGGACCTAGTTGAGAAGTTTTGTGATAAATGCTAAACCTGCTGGAACACTTCAGTATGCCGAAATATTGAATTTTTATTTTTCCTCCTTCCGCTCTGTGTCGGAGTGCGAACATGTGAAATGCAGTCTTGTTTCACTTATTTGTGTTTCGAATAAAGTAAAAAATATAACATGGCTAGGGTTGTAGTCTCATCGATGGGAAGGTTTCGTTGGGGCGTCGATGCTGGTGTATAAGCAGCGGTGTCTGCCGATCAACCTACCGACCGTTGATGTAGCGGCTGGCTGATCTCGTGCGTCGCTGTGCTGTTTATACTGTGCCAAGCTCCTGTGCTGAGATGTCCCTAATATTTGCAGATTGTTCCCAGGTTTATATGAACGTCATATATTACAATGCTGGCCATGTGTCTAGATTGGGACAAACAGCATTTAGCGACTATTTGGAGTTGAATTAAAATATATATGTCAAGGGATAGTTGTGTTCAGTATTGGCTGTTGGTTACCATGCTTGCAGAGTAAACCCACAACGTGCTTTTTATAACTTCATAATTTGATGTCTCAATGCATTTAAGAAGCAGCAAACCAAATGTTAATGTATACAAAATGAACTAAAATAAAGAACTGAAACTCAACATGAACAGATGAACACTTTAGACACTATCAGATACAAAAACATCGCCAATACTCCTTTTTATGAAATTGATTTAATGAAAATTGTGATGAACATTCGAATATCTAAAACCATTACAGGAAAATTAAAACAACTGACAGTTCACATCGACTAGAACAAGTTAAGGAGCACACATACAGAAACGGCCAGCAATTTTTTTTTTACTAGCTTACCTCAGAAAAAAGAAATAAAGAATAAATATCCAAGATTTTACAACAGTGACAAAGGGGCCATTGACATCACAGAACAAGAATATAGCTTTAAAACGCTCAAATATGTCCAATACTTATTCCCGCAGGTTGATTTGGAGTGCAACGTGTAAACGTCGAACTGCACGTTAAAATTTGCACGAGACAAAAATGCACAACTAAGAATAAGCACGAATAAAAACACAAAGTGAACATACAGAAATGCGACCTGTACATTTGATAACGTGTTTGATGTAAGGAAAAATTAGATAAACGTTGAACAGTACATAAAAACACAACGGATTATAAAAAGCACGGGGTAGACTATATAAGCAAGAGAACTTATCTTAAACCAGAGTTTGCCCCTGCGGATTATACAGCGGGAGGGGACTATAGTCCACCAGTTACGATAAGTTCATCCGCCCGCATCATTTCACTATGAAGAACACGTCAAATGAAAATAAAAAACGCGCTAGATAGTAGAAGGCGCGAAAACACGGTAAGTACTCTTTTCACTCGCACTAGTCCGAATCGCTGGTGCTGTAATTTGCTACGCTGCTCATCAAATTAGAAACTTTAAGCTGTGTATTAGAGTGAATAAATAGAGGTTTCTGTACTCTCTCTACCTTGAGCCTATTCCTGCTGTTGGAATAAACACAGTTGAACTTTGAGCATATATGGCAGCAACCTTCTAGAATTATTAGAAGTGTCATTACGTATTTTTAAAGCCAAGTAAAAGCGCCGCAACGCATGCATGATTAGCGCACATCCAGGACAAAACTACTGCTGCTTCAATATAGCTGCAAATATTGCTCCGTATAAATACTTATTATTTTTCAATTTTTTCCAATATTTCGGGGTAATACCTCTTTTTTTCTCTCGTTTCTTTTTCGGCCTTTAAAAGTTCTGGAAATTTTACATCTCTACTCTCCTTCCGGCCAACGAAGCTTACTTGTTAGCGCTGCCTGGTAACAAAACCCCACTCGCAGCTACCCTGTGCTTTATTTCATTTCGGGGTCGAGGAGAGGAATCGGGCAAGAAAACATCCGCGAAGTTTGTTTTCAGGGAGGATGGTGTTAACGCACTGAAAATTCTGGGGACACTTCAAGAGATCGTGAAAGGATATTTACTAGGAGTAGAAAACACGCGGCATCACACAACCGGTATTGCACCAATCGTCTCCGCAACTTGTGAAGATTTAAGAACCTTCAGTAACATGCGCGATGCCGGCGACAACTTCCGTAGGATTAAAGGGGGGGGGGGGGGGGGGGAGAAGAACCTTTGGAGGTGAACGCAGGGGTCTAGGTGGGGCTCATACAGGGGTTCAATTATCTTCAGTTGAACCCCGAACGTGCACTCACCAGAGAATGTTCCCAAGGTATCCTTTCCCGACCAAAAGGGTGATCCGAACCGCTTCAAAAGAGCGGAGGGACGGAAGCGTATCGCACAGACCGCGGTTTTTTCACTAAAACCATACATCTAACCCAGTAAACAATAATTTCAGTTCATCGCCTACTTTCTTTAGTGCCTTCTTTGTTCGGCTAGTGGCATGTTCCCATTGCTGATTATGTACTCATGTATGCCACCATATGCATTGTTTCAGCTGGTGGCGTATTTTCCCTTATAAATTGAGATACGTGCGTGCAGGCGTTTCGTGCGCTGAAATATAAGAAAAAGAAAACAGGCTTGGGACAACAAACACGCTATCGCAAACCGTCCTTACCGCACAGTGTTGCATATCATTCCGGCAACCAACTCACACTGAATGCTACGCTGAAAACTGCAAGGAAGATAGATGGTCAACGGAGCGTATCATATATTCCTTCCCGCAAGCACCAACAGAAAGTTTACGCCTTCTTCGCGTCGCACACGAACCGCTTTTTGTTGAACCAAACAAAAAGTGAGCCTTTTTGTGGCACGAAGGCACACGGGAGTAGAGAGCGAACGCTGCCGCTCGCAGTGGCTAGCTAGCGCCCGTGCAGTCCGGGAAGGCTGTCTTTGAATAAAGGCTTTTTTCCAGGAGTAGGGAAGCCATGCATTTAAACGAAAATAGGTAGAGATAGAACTCAGGCTGCATAACGCTGCTTCGCGTCTACTTTCCGAGTATGAGACGTCAGAGGCCGCGCGTGGGCGAATACAAGTTATGAGCGTGCATGTGGGAGGCGATGGAATGTCTTCCTGCGGGGTCCCAGACTCTTATACCCAGCGATGACGTACGTTGTATATGCGGAGTGGGCTGTAACCTAAGGATTTCAGATGGATCCCGCCTGACAGCAACGTTCACCCGCTACGGTAGGAGAAATAGTGCTGCGAGTCAAAGGGTTGAGCTCCCCTCCTGTGCAGCTTTCGGCGCCCCTTTCCACTGTCTGTTGCTCTGTCAAGCTGCTTGAAGCGAAAAAACGGTGGGGACAATTTATGCAGTCCAATGCATACATACACAGCGGCCACCTATAGGAAACGACGAGAGCTCCGGTGCCATGTCAGTCACGCAGAATATTGATGAGTCCCTGTCCACGTGCTGATCGGCACGAGGAAATCGGAATGGCAAAGCGCATCGCACTTCGGGAGGCACGATCGAGTTTCGACCGTTGATGTTTGGAGCGTGGGAGCAGCCAGCATCTCGAGAGGACCTGATATTGTCACCCCGGTGTCACACTCGACTCTTATCCAGGGGGAACAGTGTCTCCAGCTCTTACTCCACTACACTGAACGGCAGGGAAAAGTGTACTACGCACACCACATCATAAACATATAAATATAGAAAATGTTCCCACCTTATTCCTGTGTTTGGCTGGCGCGTTTCATGTGACATCTTCAATAAGCGCATTCGGAAAGCCAAACACGAAAAACAAAATCTCTCCACCACGTCTGTCAAGCTTTCGCTGACAGATTTGGTGACCTAGAACTCTGTTAAGGCACCGTCAAAAAGAGATAGGGTTCTTCTTTCTGTCTGGCTTTATGGTGTCCAGTAAGCCTTGGCCCATTCGCGTAAACTGACATTAGTAACAAGAGGCAATTTTATATTGCTTTTTAAAGCAACAATACGTGTCATTGTTGCAATAAATTCCCCCATGAGGAAACAAACCGAATCGTGTTCTCGGCTCAAAGCTGTACTACGTCCTGCAATACCAATAAGGCATTCCTCTAAAAGGATCTCTCTGACACTGTACCGTTAACACTATATCCAAGCTTTCCAAATAGTTCTTTGCTATTCTTATGGCGCCTGTGTCCACTTGTTAAGGCAAATTCCTCTACAATGGTGGCACAGATATGCAATCACTAAGAGCCCCGCCGGGGTGGCACAGTGGTTAAGGCGCTCGACTACTGTTACCAAGCACGCAGGATTGAATCCCGTCCTCGGCGGCCGCTTTTCGATGGAGGCGAAAAGAAAGACGTCCGTGTGCTGTGCGATGTCAGTGCACGTTAAATAACCCCAGGTGGTCGAAATTCTCGGAGTCCTTCACTACGGCGTCTCTCATAGCCTGAGTCGCTTTGGGACGTTAAATCCCACAAACCAAACCAAACCAAGCAGTGACTACAAAAGTTAAAAAAGGCCTTATTTTTCGAGCCACTTGTTTCCAAGAGACGTGCGACTGTAAATGGAACCTCGAATTTAATATTCACTTTGTGATAATAAAATTAAAAAGTATGACCAAAATGGTCTAATTCTTTTAATGGCGTAACTCTTCACTTTAACATTGCCTTGTCAGAACTTCTATGTACGAGTGCGGACAAGACAGGCTGAGTCTGTATTATCACGGCGAGCAATGACGCCAGCCGCGCTTACAATATCTCATTGCAATTCAGCTGACTCTCACTCAGCTATTGTCGAAATTCTGTGGACACCCAATATATTTTCTCCATTTCAATGAAAACCGTGTTGGCGCCGCACGCTCCATCCAGGCCAATCAGATCTGTGAGGGCTTCTAAAGCCATAGCTCATCAATTCCGCGCTCTGCACAGAGACCTTTTTTTAACGCACGAAGAGATGTAGCACGCAAACGTGATGTCCAGCGACTAAATGTCCGCCTGACTGGCTTTGTAATTACGTGCTCCGCACAGAGCACTGTAACAGAATTACCCTCTTAAACGCATCAGCCAAACGTTGTGTGCCTTTGTAATCACTGACTTCATTATGCGCACTGTGACTAAAATTAGCACCGCTTTGATTACCTTTCTCTAACATGCATTTTGGGAAATCAATGACCGAGCTTTCGTTTCCCATGCAAGCACTGATCTGAGCAAACAGCGTCTTTTTTCCCAGTAAATTGCATGCGTATTGGATGTACGGTCTTAATTTGCTTTGTACTAATTGCTTAACAAAGCAAACGTTACAGAAAATTATTTTACGACTGCCAGCTTTCAGGGGAATTGTTGATTGGAGCGGGCATGATAGCTTCGTTTTTTTTTTTTTTTTTCTGCTACAGCACAGCTTCGCCAAGGTGAATTGTTTGAGTTTGTGAGTTCTTTTCGTATTCAGACAAACAAAACTTTTTTTTGAAAAATCTCGTATTCATCTGCTCAATACTCATATAATGTCACCATGAAATGGAACTGCTGTTCACTAATCATCTGATGAGAAGAGAGGAGTCGCTCGAGAAAGATTTGATGTTGGGAAAGGTTGAGGGTCGCCGGAGAAGGGGTAGGCAGCGAACGCGATGGTTAGATGGCATCCTCGAGGCGCTGCAGATGAAGTTATGTGATGTTAGGAAGATAGTGAGAGACCGGAAAGCGTGGCGTGATATGGTCCATAGTGTCACGAAGAGTCGGACACGACTGAATGTCTGAACTGAACTGAACATCTAACGAAGAGTGAAAACGTTAATCATCTGTACAAAGAGATTCATTACATAGAAGACATGCAATTGACTCAAGGATGAGTATTCACATTCTAACTGTAATTTGCCTCCGGGTAGCTATTTCGTTGGATATAATTATGACTTCGGTACGTACATTTCCTTTGGAGCGAAACAACCTCCGTGGGCTGTGCGATGTATGCTCACTTCAAGGACCTCTAGATACTCTAAAGCATCTCACTAAACCACCCCCCAAAGTCTACACAGATGTTAACAGCGTTACACCCACGCACTGCAAATTTGTACTCTTGCTTGCTTGCGACCTTGTACTGCTGTATCCAATAAATATAATTGCCTTTACTCCGATAATGCAAAGCATGAGCTGCTATGATTTAAACCAACGCTGAAAGCACTAGGTAGTAGTTAAGAGGACAGCACAACGCTTCACTTGAAGCTATCTTTATTCGGTGAAACACAAGCTTTTTATGATCGCAGCATATGTATACCGGTATTTGAATAACTGCCGC
Source organism: Amblyomma maculatum (assembly GCA_023969395.1). Classification (NCBI taxonomy): domain Eukaryota; kingdom Metazoa; phylum Arthropoda; class Arachnida; order Ixodida; family Ixodidae; genus Amblyomma; species Amblyomma maculatum. The sequence continues at coordinate 1,048,861 of JAJIZL010018839.1, forward strand.
TCCCTTCCCTCTAGACTCGCATGTCACAGGCCCAGCACAACAGAATCATGAGAATCGCTATCCTGGCTCAAGGAAACTTCCTCTCTTTTTGTGTAATTCAAGTTCAATATTATTTCCAAATAACATGTAAATTTTAAAATATTCTGCACAAACGATGTTTGGTATTCATAATTCGACTCGACTCGACATATTCGACTCGGCATTCGACAACGCTTTTTTTTTCTATTTCGTATTTGATTCTTTTTCGAAAACTTCTACATTTGCAGACCCCCCAAAAATTGGTATTTTGCCGAAATGGAGACATTGTTTAGTTCAGTTAGTGCACCGTCCTCGACATAGTTTCCCAGAATCTTCCACGCTGATAAACACGTGCTTCAGCATTGTGCCCTGTTAACATTCATCACAGAAACTGGGCTGTACCTCTTTCTCTATTTAAGCCAAAGGGTAAATATACGTAACAAAAACATACTAAGCAAGCATAGCCCCCTCCCTCTCTGACAAGTCAGTAACCTCGCTACTTCCCCTTCCTGAACTTATTCCCTTTCAAAGGGAATAGGCAGACTTGTTCAAGTTCTCGCGACAGCCGTGAGCCTAATACTCGTACAACGAAGAAAAGAAGAAAAAAAAAAGCTTATCTACAACAGCGGCCCGAAGAGGAGCTAAGTGTGGGCAAAAGTTGGAATGAAGTTATTTTTGGAAGGGAGTCCCAATGGTTGCATCATACGGCATCGTAATGATATCAGCCCCGAACCTTCGGCTGTGCGACACCTCGGGACATCTCGTTTTGCCAGTGCACATGTATCGTACGAGCGCTGATGGGATTCTCGTTTCATGAGCGGGCGTTTCATGAGCGAGCGTTTCATGAGGAAAAGGGACAAGGTTGCCGAAGGGGGTCGATGTTGACGACGCATGCGCGAGGAAGCGTTCGCGATTATGAAATGTGGGCAGTCGGTTATTTGGAAAAATTGCATGAGTGGTTCTAGTAGGCGGCGAAGCAGTTTGGTTCAGGTTTCGCTACCTTTGCACTGGGGACGTCGTTGGTGGGACCCCTGGAGCGCAGGAAACGAAAAGGTGGCATTCAGAAGAGGAACGTGGCAGGCAGCCCCTGGTACTCTGTGGGCATTGGTGGCAGACATGTCGGTTGCGTACAGCAGAACATGTAAGACACCATAGTCGCCATCGGAACTCATTTAACACTTCGATTTTATTTTTTTTTCCGAGAGGGAATCTTCTGTGCGCAGATTTCACGAGGAACTGGACTTAGACAATTACAAGAAAAAGGGGAAATGCTCAATCCTGTGATGAAAAAGAAGTGCTATTAAATAACCCATTTTTCATTCGCAACCGTGACGAAAGGTTTACTTAGTAACAACGCATTAGCGTCCCAAGCTTGTCGACCTTTCAATTTTTCTGCTGCGCGGTTCAAGTATCGATAAGCTAGACGAAGTAACAGCTCGATAATATTTTATGTGACAAATTTATGGCACGGTTGTCGAATTGCTACCGTTTATGGGTAGTATACTTCTAGTTTCGCATAAAGGAGGGGGGGGGGGGGGGGGGGGGGAGAGGTAGATCACGGACATGCCTACAGCTTGGCTCTTTTCCACGATTTCTGAAAGAGGCCATCAAGCCGGAATGCTCAGCTTGGGATTTTCCGGATGAAGCAGGAAAAAATAAAAAACGAGTCAGCAAAAAAGAGCTTAATATGAAAGCATGAGCCTGCGACAGGCAGTTGACGTTTTAGCGGTCTTTTACCAGATGTCCCCACTACTCATTTATCCGGCGTCCCACCGAGCACTTCCCCCGCCGGAAGGGAAACACTTTATCTAGCGTTTCCACATCTTCGCTTTTTTTCGTCATCTGGGTATTCGCTTCATTATAAAGCAAACATACGGGAGGAACATACGCCTGAGGCTGACATGTCGGCCAGTACAGAGCCATCTTTTCTCAGCACCCCCCCCCCCCCCTCCCAATCCTGCCGCAGGCCTGTTGTCTCTTGGGAACTATTTGCAGGTTCCTCATGCGCTGCCTATAAGAGGGCGCTTTCAGAAGGTAACCTTCTCACCGCATGAGGGAAGCTGCTTTTGCCAAGCAGTCTGTGTGCGTGATAAAAAAAACGTTAATCGTGCACTGGGTTTAATAGTTCCATAAAGAATACAGCAAAGAACGTTTTGGCGCGTAAGCATACATGAACAAATATTTGAGAAATGCAAGTTACCTATAAAATACCCTTTGTAGAAGCCTCAATACAGTACGCTCCTTGGCATCTGCGTGGAAGTGCCTCTCTCCATCATGGTAACAGGCCTAAGCGGCCGTTGTTGTACGAATATCGTAATAAATAGGCTTGCAAAGGCGTCCTGTAGGAGGGATATAATTCATTATTATGACCACTAATCCAGCTCTTTATATTGTTCAGTGCTTCGACCGCCAACTTCAGCCGTCTCCCATGTTCAGTCGATGATAACCAGGCATAATAGGGATAATAAAGGGCGTTAGGAAGAGCACTTGCTGGATTGTATCGAAGACCAGAGCACTTTTTATCATAGGGAACACTGTTTTCTTTCTCGCGTGTAGACAATCACCGTGCTGTTTGAAACTAATTAAGCTTTTGCTGTTGGCCAGAAATATAGACATGAGCAAAATTAAGTACCCTCTACTCGCAGGTACTACATTTCCGACCATTTGTTTTTGTAAAAAGGAATCACACGTGTTTAGGAATTGATGAGTACGCAACTTTTGTGTAAAATAATCCCGGGTTTTTTTTTTTGTTTTTATTTTTTGTATTGGGGAGGCGCTACATCGTGGTGAAATTAGAAAAAAACAAGACGAATCTTCGAAGTCTCGACCTTTGAGGATGGTTTTGGCAGGTGGTAACTGACAGGTTAAATGGACGGGCAATGGTAGATCGGCGGTTTCTGCAACGTCACGAGAGCACATGTGATGGCCAAAGTGACAGGCGGTGCCAAAACCTTCCAGGACCGTTTCGTCCAGAGTTTTATACGCTATTCCTAAACCAAAAGGGACTCTGTTAAAGCTGGGCTTTATGTGTCTCCTCGCAACTTGTCTAGCATACATCATTTTCCTCAGACGGGCACGCGTCTGGCAGGTGGTAATTTACAGGTGACATGTAAGGGCACTGATTGATGTCCCATGACTTAAAGTTTCTTGTCTTTATGTTTGCTTACATTAAATGTCTCTGTGACGTCACAAGTGTGTTACACGATTTATTCGTACAAACTCGCGGGATGAGTCGGATGAATTCAGACCGGTTTGAAATGTATGCCGAGCTTGGTCCTTCGCGGCACTTTTCGGACGCTGTGTTAAGCTGCGCAAAGCAGCATGAAAAACCGCGGACGACACGACAACCACAAAATCTTGTGTCTATTTTTTTATTCAATATATACTGTCAACACTTGAGCGAGGGTCCTTTGAGAGGGTGATGAAGGAAGAAATTTTCACAGAAAAAAAATTCAGAGGTTTAACTATACTTAAACCTGGTTATAACGAGCGAAAGCATCCGCCACAGTGGCTCAGGGGTTAAGACTCTCGTCTGCTGAGCCTGAGTGCCCGGGTTTGGAACCGACTGATTCGAATTCATTCTTATTTCCTATTTATAGTGCGAAAGCTTAACGCGCGGAGTACTTAAATTACCTTCAAAAGAATTAGGTCCTAGTTAGACCTTGCGAGGCCTTGAAGGTCACCTGCTGGCACACAGCTTACTCGGGAGTTGTCGCCAGAAAAGTAGAGCTTCCGCTTTTCAGTACCCTTACCCCACGTCAGGGTCTTTAGCACAAAAAGGAGAGGTAGCGCCTCGTGAATAAAATATTCTTTTCTCTACTCAAAGGCTGAAAGAGAAGAAGAGAAGGTGGGGGTTTTGCTTAGAGCTGAAGAGCATTCGTGGACACCTGGTGAACTTCGGAGCTGCAGTCCGGAGAATGGGGCTTTCGCTTGAAAGCAGCAATAATCGCAAACACTGAATACATCCGTGTCAAACGGTAGGTTCACACAGATGACTGTCCGGAGTTCATTCGAACTCATGTAGGTCCCTATGTTCTACAACACACACTGGCAAATCATTCCACATTTCAATTATATGGGGGAAGGAGTGTCTGAAGGTATCACTACGATCGTAATAGGGCTGGATTACCTGACTGTGGTTCGTTCTGGAGCTCCGTCTGCCTGATGTTTATATACGTATGCTTTTTCCTGATATTTATCTACCATTGTGGCATCTGGAATAACAGTTTCAACCAATATTTTTGTCTGTGTTTCCAGCAGATCCAGGTTACATCTACCATCTGTGAGAGGAAAATAACAACGCCAAACTAGTGCTTTATTTTGTTGTGCGTGTTCTATCCACGTTAAAACTCTGCAATTGTTTTCCTCGCATTTGTCCAGCACCGCACTTATTACGATATTGTATTGCCTGTATATATTTTCATATGGCTTCTCCCACATCGTCACCCATCATGATCCTCTTTCTTCTCCCATTCCCCTTCCCCAGTGCAGAGTATCAGGCCAGGTGGTAATCATTCCGTCCAACCGATTTGCATTTCCTTTCAATAATGCATCTATCTATCGATTTGTTACAAAATTGTAGCCGTTTCTTCTTCGAAGGTACTTGATTTGTTTTCGTGCTATGACGGCAGAGAGTCTCGTGTAGTGGTGTTATTTGAAAATTGTTTTATTTTGTTGATCGTGAAAGCGCAACAAAAACATGACCAACAGCAATAGAAACACACCAAGCTCTTACTTCAAACTGATTTTCTTTCGTGCGAGCAGCAGAATTTAAGAGTTTTGTCCGCTTTCTTTTTTGTGTGTGTGCTTTCAGGATCAACATGATCAACCAACTCGCCTAAACGCAGTCATTATTGTTTTATCAGTTTGTTTTGTTTGTTCAGCCTCAATTCTCTCCGGTCGAATATAGTGTGATTGGGACCAAATCATTTTGCATATTTTTTTATAGACTTCCCCCTCGGCGATAACATTGTAGGGCTCTAGATGCCGCTATAAATAAATAACAGCAATATAAAGGATCAAAATCATATTCCAAGAAAATAATGCAAATGAAGAGAAAAAAAAAGACTAAAGCACAGCTATACCAGGCTTGACTGGCATGGGAAAAAACACCTATGCTGTCAAAGAGCTTACCAGGGGCAAGAAACAAAGCTGCGAAGCATTAAATTGCTCTTAATGCACAACGACGACGCATATATATGGTCCCCACAAAAAGAAAAATGAAAATCTTGTAGACGAAAGCGCCACACACAGAGATGTGGGGATACATAAATGTCAGCGCTGCTCACTAAACATGAATCAAGACCATTACGATTCGAGATTGCGTTTCTTCGTCTGTTTCCTTTGCGGCCAAGATGAAATCTTCAATTTTGGCTCCCTACAGATATTTTTTGTCGCATTTCCCAAGATTTATTCATGACGGAAAATGTCACCGTGATTTTGAGACACACGGAGATGTCGAGAGTCTACAGTTGTTACTGCAATGTTTTGACTGCATAAAAGTGGCTTCACAACTGCGTGCTTTCGCTTGTCAGAATGACGATGCGTCAGCGCTTATGCCTAAATATTACAGATGAAATGTAGCATTCAAGAACAGCCCATAAAAGTAGAACCCTTCTATCGTTGCTAATTATCATTGGCACCATTTTTAAACAAAGTAGGCGCTTGATAGAGTCCGCTGTTGAATAGCGGCACCCTGAATCCTTTCTTAAATTGCATCCGGGTCACCACAGATACACTAATGGACAAATATTTTGCCATCGTTTCTTCCCCTGCTTCTTTTTTCCTGTTGTTTATAAATGATATAGTGCATGATGTGACTGTTAAAATCAAACTTTATGCTCATGATTGCGCGATATATGAAGGCTCTTCATGACATTACCGCTTGATGTCTATCTTCGCAAATGAGAATCAAGTTTAAAAGGACTGTTTCTATGAACATTACACATAAAAGAATACTTTCGAATTTGTCTACCATGTTACGAATATTCATCTATTTGAAGTGAATGCATATAGATATTTTAGGCTGTGGATTATCAATGATCTGAGCTGGTCTAGACACAGAGATTACGTAACCGAAATTGCTAACTTCAGGCTATTCTTTCTAACGCGCGCTCTAAATATTTCAACTCCTTCGGTTCTTCTTAATGCCTAAAAATCAATCGTTCTTCCTACTTTAGATTTTGCCTCCATTATGTGGAACTCCGACACAAAAACTAACATCAATAACGCAGAAAACGTAACGAGAAAGGGAGTAAGGTTTACTTCTTATATTTTAAGCATACTTCAGTCACTGTCTTACTAAAAAGAGCTCACTGGTCTATCATAATTCAAAGAAATCGCCTAAGTGGACTGAAGTTCCTATTTGGATTAAACAAAGGGCACTATAAAATTGATTTGTATGAAATTATCTCCTTTTCAGTTGAATATGCTGCTATGCGAAGGCATGCTTTTAGTATATATCCAATACAGCCGCGTAATAATTGTTATAAGTATTCACTTGTCACAAGAACGGTGACTGACTGGAAAAACCTGAGTGGTTCTTGAAGTTTTACAACCTCTACTAACTTCATTTGCTTCCGTCATTCAAATAACATTTTACGAAACGGGGGTTTTTGCCTTTTCTCTGCTTCAACCTGCCACTATTTTGCCAATGTATTGTCTGATGTATTGTTTTGCTTTTCCCATCCTGCTAAAAGCCCCAAATATAGAATTACAGTATCTATAGATAACTAAAAAAGAAAAAGCCGGTTCGCTTCTAACGAATAGTAACAACGCGCACCCACTGAAGCTGAACAAGCGCAGGATCGCAATGATAGATAGCGTAGTAAAAAGAAAGCAGCCATTCTGAACAGCTCATCAATCATCTGTATAAGCTAAGCTCACACAGGTCAGTTTTTGCTTTCGGAATCAGTCACAGGAAACAGATATGTGCACGATATTAATTCCCGCAATCAATTCCCAGTGTATTCTTTCCTCGGAAAAAAATAACAAACATCAAATCGACAATTCGGACATTTAACAAGCAGCACAAGATTGGAATTTCAACACTCAAATGGTTGATCTAAGGCACAGATCCCATACATATTCCATACATATCCGTACCCCTCTTAAGATCATTGGTTTTATTTCGAAGAAAGCGATGAGAGGCTTGTTCATTAATTCTTTGTTTCTCCTCAGTGACCCTTTTAGTAATAACCTGAATACCCGGGTGACATGCCCAGCAGCGCTTTCATGCATGACCTTCGTTTTGTTCGCGACCTTTTTTTATTGTCTTTTGTTATCGGCACATCAAGAAGCGCAACGTCCTCACTTGACCGCATCTACGGGTACTAGCTTGTTTGCTGGCCTTATACGCACGAGGTGACTGCGACCTCGCTACCGCGGGCCCGGATGTCACGATCTTAAGGAAGAGGGCCGGTTGGGCCGTTCTCGTCGCCCGCTGACAGCAAAACTCTTCTATCAAAAAAGGGGAGAGAAGCCGGAAGGCACTGCTCTGCCCACTACTTTGGTGTCCGAATCAGCAAACAGCCGGGAACATCATGTTTGCATGAGAGTACGGACAACTTTCGACTGCCAAAACAGCTCAAAAAAGACACGCTTGTTGCATCGATCGCGCCAATCGGCGCTTCGTGCGCCGCGTGCCCTCGGGCGCATGCGCGTTATCCTTCTCTATTCTTTCTCCGCACTCGCACGGAACATGCGGAGAAGACTGTGGATAGGAAAGTGAACACGGCGGGTATTCGGGAGAAAAGAGAGCCGTCGGGAGAGGGAGGGAAGGCTCGGCCCACTATAAATGTAGCGCCCGACCGGCGAGTCAGTCCGCCCCACGCGAACTAGCTCACCACCGAACAAGAGGAAAGGCTCGTCAGACCCGGAGCGGCCATCCAGAAAAGCAGCTCACTTCACACGCACTACACTCCAGATCGGACGGTCTGCAACCGGCGTCCCTAACCTCGCCTGCAGACGCAAGAAGAATTGAAAGGGAGGTCAGAAAGCTTATCGGACTCTTAGTCAGGCCGACCGTTTCCTAAACCGGCCGCAGCTGTCCCGCTTCGCTGCTTCGAAACTTCGGTGAGCTAACACTGTTCTTCGGTTCTTCTCGTAATTTTTGTTTTTTATGTGATAACCCTATTGAATCTTACTTTTTAAGCTAATAATTATGCTGAAGTGTGCACAACATATGGAAAGAAAACAACGTGCGTGTGCACTCTGCATTCGTCATAGCGAACTATCTTGTAACACATCGTGTTGAAATACTCTAGTCAAGGAATCATTCATTCGCTTTTAACATCAGCATTGCTCAGTCGAAAGGGCAGCAAGTTGTGAACGCGCGTTTTTAACATGTTGTGTCACTAATTACGAAAACGTTATATGTGGGCTAGGTGGTGGTTGTGACACGCTGGTCGCAAAAAGGGCTTTATGCGCCAAGTGAATGTAGTGGCTATTCGGCGACAAAAGGTTTTCTCATTGATGGGTGGCTGTTGTGACGTTCCGGCCGCAAACTTTGTTCCTTAGCCATATTTTTCACTGGCAACTCCCCTAAAAGTTGTCAGCCCTTGGTAGTATCCGCAAAATTTGCCAGCGTTATCACTTGCTTACAAGTAATGCTTTCTTCTGCTCAGTAGAATTATTCTTTAAATTTCTTGCACACCTTAATTCAGCTTAGTGTGGAGCTATACCTTGCGCATTTTTTTTAATCTGTCGGTGTTTACCGACAACTAGCAGTAAAACTAGTTTTTGAAGGGGAAAAGTTAAAATGTTTAGCTTATTTTCTCAAAACTAAACCTTCTGATTCAGCGCCCTCATCAAGGCATGGTCTCATGGCGTTTAGAACGGCGCCTAATTCCCTGAGATGAGAGGAGCGTTCATTTGGAAATGCGGAATGAAGAGCTTTTTCTAGCACATAAAGATTTCTGTGAATTTTGTGTAGGCAGTTCGAATAAAGTGCTGTCAAGTCATCCTTCTCCAAAATTGAGAGCAATGCTATCTGGGCCATTAGTTGGGCGCTTTGGATTTTTTCCAAGGTAGCAAGTTAACTTCTAATAGTGTTCCGAGCAAGCAATTATGGCTAATTCCACGCTTGAAAAAAAAAAAAGATGTCTTTGTGAACGTCCTTATATTGAAACATAAGCTTGTGCTTAGTCTTTCTATTTCGCTTAAGAGAGTATCTTAGAAAACTTACCCGTAGTAATTTACTTGACAGAAAGGAACCAGATTTATCGCAGTGTACTACACCTCGAAAGAACACATTGTACTTCTGATATATTGTAAGCCTGATGCTCACACACGTCTGCACGGAGTGAAAGATCCGCTGAAAAATCCCCTTCAAACACTGACCTTTTTTGGTTTGCGTATTTCAAGTTGTTATCCCTTCTCAGTATACACTTGATAATGGGCGGGAATCACTTCTGTCGCATGACAGTTCTCGTAATCGCGCAATTAAGGGTAAGAGTGAATACAACGTCACTGCGATCGAGAGAGAATATAACGCCATTGAGATCGGCCAACATTTTGTAACAGATAAAAAAGTAGATCTCGGCCCATCGCCAGGTCCGCATTGTTTCATATCCATTTTATGTATGTCTTAAGCTCTTAGGAGACTCTTTTTTGCTCTCTCCATCTTGATCTCCGTTCAGCCCACTCGACATCGTAAAGCTTGAACTTCGAATTGTGAATTGTTCCTGCTATACACACTGTCTGGACTGGCTATTAGCCTATATGTCCTTGCACTATGCAGCTCTTTAGCGTTATGCCAAAATATGTGCACGCTACGCGGAAAAAACCTCGGTATACCCAGATTCCGATGTGGCGTGAAGAGCTTTTGGAGATCGCAGTTAATCCTTTTTGCCCTTTCAGTATACCGTGCCACCTGGTATAGGGTAAATTTTTATTTTAGTACAAGCGCATCATTATCGCATCCCTCCGACTCAAAGATTAATGAAGCCCCCCTTCTCACTCTCGTGGGCAGTGCGAAGCAGACATCCGTCACTTAAAGGGCTCCATGTAGGGAGTTCCAGCACGTGCACTGGCACGGAATGGTAGGTATGCAAAGTGGGAGCCATATGTAACTATACGACAACTCTTGTGGCCGCATATCGTATGGCCCTGCCCAGATAGATATTTGAATTTTTCGAATATTTAGAATAATATGAGGAAAATGGCTTTTGAAATTTTAGCAAAGATGAAAACAGTGAATCTCTTTTGCGGCAAGGCAGCGGTTTCTCTTAGAACGTAATCCAGTCGAAAAAAACTACAGAACTCTGTCAAAAATACGACAAAATATCCTGTAGGTCTGTCGTAACCATCAGATTTTTCTGTAGTTCTGTAGTACTTTTCTGTAGTATATTGCTGTTGTCTGTAGTTCTCTAGCACTTTCCTGTTGTAACTACAGAAATTTCTGATTTTACTACAGCATGTTCTGTTGTCACAACAGGTTTCCCGTCAAAAATCGCACAGAAATTCTGTCGCAACATCAGAAAATTTTCTGTACTTTTTTACGACTGGGAAGCAGGCAGAAGTTTTGTAACAAGCATCATAGACGTAAACCTAATTCAGCTCTTTCATAAACATGTCTTACGTTTAACATGTCGAAGGCAAGTTAATAATATTATGGCTAAAGTGTCCTACTCTCTCTAAACAGGCTGGACGTTTTACGAACCATGACGATAATTGAAACACAAAATGCCTTCTACCCCATATGAAAGTAATTGTATGAAAGCACAGTCTCTGTTGCACAAGACAAGAGGTGGAAGAAGAGGATACACCCTAACCACACTATTTGCAGAGCTTTGTTTTTAATTTAATATTCAGAATATATTACCGAAAGGTAAAATGGGATGCAAAATGCTACCTCTTATCCAGGGTGAGTACCACCACTAGCTTCGTCTGAGCTCCCCTCTACATTTTCAAATGTCGCGCGCAAAAATAAGCTCAATTGGCGTCCTTTGTTTAAGCCGACTGTTCCCACGTGGTATGTTGATATCGACAAGGTTGAATTAATCCCCCTTACATGCAACTGATGACGGGGAAGTCTGGGCAACGTTTCTATCTAGTGGCATCAATGTTTTATAGCGAAGATTTCCGCTTACCGTGCTTATGGCCGCACATGGCTTCCAGAATCTCATATCATGAATCTTCATCATATGTCTGGTTTGGTCCTGAAATCTGTAATATCGGGAAAAGCGATTTCCTTATTGACGTTCGTATTCCTGTAATGCTTCGAAATCCGGTTAAACGCTGCAAGACTTGATCGTCAGTGATTGTTAACATTATATACCTTGGGTCGCACAGGCTTGCTTCAGAGATAGCGCGATTGACTGTAAATGTCTTCAGGCCACTGTCTGCGAGATCCCGGTCAGCAACGAAATTCGTCCTTCCATCCAACAAATGGTTCTCGGATTGGATCTGCTCTACTTCAGCTGTCTGAACAATGCTCTAAATGTTTGACCGCATATTTTCGACTAGACTGCCACACAAACTTGGAACATCGGACAAAACGTCTCGGTCGCTTTTGACAAATTTGATAGCACTGGCAATGGGTTAAACGAACATACGACTTGGTTTCAAGCCACTCAAACCCTTATTTCGCTAGAGCGGCAACTATTAGAGCTTTGTAGACATTGTAAGTACTGAGTTATGACTATTTTCTGCGACATCTTGTTTACTCAAAACTCTTCCGAAAAAAGACACAAGCACCAATCCATAGCTTTTTGCTCGGAACCTTCTGGCTTGTACTGACATCGGTGCACGCTGTTTCCTGTATCTCCTTGAACGAGGCAAATCGCATTAATTTTTTACGTACTTGAATATATTTTACTGCTGTGTGTGTACATTGTGGATAGCTCAAGAGAAAAATAATTCATAAGTATGTTGAAAGAGGATACTGCACAACTGCTCTGACATGAGGAAATCGCTTAGTAGCAAGGACAGATGCCGCTTTCTTTTTGTGAACATGGCTAATTACCAGCACATGGAAGCGTCGAATCTATTAGGGAAAACTTTTATATTTTTTTTTCATATAGGTAATGGCTTGCCTGTTAACTCTATAGTATGTGGTGTGTTTGAGAGAAGAAAAAAAAAACGCTTATCCAGCGGGTAGTGACAATGAGCGCTGCAAGAAGTTTTTGCCATAGTTTTGGACGCGGTGCATGCTTCGTACTCTACGCCTAGCAGCGGACGAGCCAAATTGTACCGCCTTGTCCCCTCGTTAGAAGCGCAAGTGTATAAAACGCCTCATCTTTCTGGCCATTATTTATTGGTAGGTAAAGTAAACAAATAATAAAAATAATATACAGCCGGTCCCGACTCCTTATCGACGTTCTTCTTGGCTTGAAATGTCATTTTACTGGGGCATTCAGCAACCCTCTATCTCGCTGAAACGGTTTTGCCTACTGCAGCTTAATGTTTCGATTCTGTTGCGACTATTCCCCTGGGGGCTCTGAGAACGGCTTCAGGATGTCACTTCCATTTCAGATTATTTCATACACTGAGAAATGCGCCTAAGGAGAAGAGTGATATCTGGAGAAGCTAAACTGCTGCTCGCGCGCCCAGCACTTGAGGACTGGGCGTTCATGTTCCCTTCTATAGCTGCCCCCAACAGCGAAGTGCATTCACAAACCGGGGTGCAGCCACGCCTTGTCAGAACTCGCATTCGCATTCCTTTAAAGCAACACCTTAAACTCGTTACGCACACGTGTAGGGCGTGAAATGAAACGACAGCAGTTTCACGCTCCGAAGCATGAGAAACTGCATCCAAGTAATGAAGTTTCGGTGGCCAAGTCAATACAGAGCCGGAACGCGCCAGCTCACTTCGCTGCAGAATATAGTCCTTGTATACATTTCATGCATATTGCTTTGAAACGCTATGCCATAAAACCATTATTAAGGCCAATATACTAAATCAAGTTTACGATACAATATCATCCGCTACAGCATTACTATAGCAAGCCTTCAGCATACCGGTGGCCACACTGCTTGTCGGCAATCCTGCAAAGCATAGGCTGGTTGCGTTTGCCGCGTATCCCCGTCGGTTCCTTTATGCGTTAGTTTTGACAACGTATATGTATACGTCGTGTGGACTATTGATCACTGATGAAATGACATTCACATGCAATTTTAAACTAGCCAAGAGACAGCACAGAGAAGGGAAGCTAACAAGACAAGGCTGGTCTAACAACTGAAGTTTTATTGGAGGAAAAAAGACAACAAAGACTCGCACTGAGTGTACGCACACGGTAAACAAACCAGTGAAAGGGCAGGAACAATCCAGTCATGATCTTACTATCAAGATATGTGAAAGAGCGAATTCCTTACTATCAAGGTTAACCGATGGCTTAGCCACACACGTGTCCTCAGCCTTAGCGATGTAAAAAGCCTCAACTATCTGTCGACAAATTTGTTTTTCATTTCCGTAAACTACAGAAGTGGCGCTGAAATCAGGCGTGCAAAGAGACGGGTTGTCCTTCGAATTGCATTCTCGAGATTGCACTTGTATTCCAGATTAGAGCTCACCTTTCCTCCTAGAGAGTTAGAGTGCTCACTCATGCTCAAATTTAGATATTTGCGTGTTACAGCTAAGAACAAGATAGGAGGCCTGTGCGCCAGCTATAAAAGGAGGCTCAATAATACAGCTGGTAGTCGTTTTCGGTGCACAGTGTCACATACGACAAGGCTCACTTCTTGTAGAAAGAATGTGGTTTATCGTATTCCACTGTCTTGTGGTTGCTGCTACTACGGGCAGACAGGCAGATATCTTAATGTGCGCCTGACGGAGCACTCTAACTCTCACGGAGGGAAGATGAACTCTAATCTGGTCTTGCACGTGCAATCCAGGGAATTCAAATTGGAGGACCACCCGTCTCTTTTCATGCATGGTTTCAGCGACACTTCTGTAGTTCACGGAAACGAAAAATAAATTTGTCGGGAGATAGTTGAGGCTTTTTACATCTCTCAGACTAAAAGCACGTGTGTGTCTGCGCCGTTGGTTAATCTCGATAGTAAGGAATTTGCTCTTTTTCATAACTCGATAGTAAGACCATGTCTTTGGATTGTTTTTGCCCTTTCATTGGTTTGGGGTTTGTGCGCGCGCCTCTCAGTTCGAGTGTTTGTTGTCTTATATCCTTCAGTAAAACTTCAGTTAGTCCAGCCTCGTCTTGTTTGCTCTTGTTCTCTGCGTTGTGCCTTTTGGCTGGTTTAAAACCAACTTTTACCAACTCACTCAGTCGCCAACATTGTAAAAAAAAAAAAAAGTTGTCTTCGCAGCCAGCTAGAAAACTACATTAATTCAACTCCAAGGCAGAAGTGCAACCCAAACTGCAATTGAGGCAACTTAGTGTTGTAACACTGTAAGAAGCTCCGCCCCCGTAGCCTTGGCTGCATTGCCCCGGAAAGCTGTATAAGGCGATTGAGGCTGCGCATTGAGCCCATGCACTCAGGTGGGAAACGATAATCCAACATTAGTGTCCCGTGACTGTGCGTTCACACCTTTCCCGGAATTTTCTTCATCTCTGCAGCTTTTCAAGAACAGAAACGTACTGTTTTCAGGTTCTGAGGTGTCATATAGCACTTATTGAAGGATTGTATTCAGTGTAACGTTATCGGCTGATTTTCGTACTTGCGATCCTTATCTGGTGACATGAAGACAAATAATCGAATAATCTCCGCGCCGAATGGTGTGCACCCAGCTCTAGCCGTCTATCAGTGAAACGTACATGCCTCAACCGCGTTAAATTGTCTCAGGATAAAAGAGTTTCACGCGTATGACATATATTATGCTGAGGCATGCAAAAGGGAAGAAAAATAAAGAGCCTCTGCCCATGCCACAAAGTATAACGGGCGTATATGACAAGGGCATTACCTAAAAAAAGATCACATAGCATACCTAAGCAAACGCGTTCACCTTAGTGTACAGCTCACGCTCCCTGAAGAAATCCGCCCTAAAGTTAGCGATATAGAAATAGTGTAGGAAGCCCTGTGCAAATTTTATTATATGCTCGCAAACTATGCACTCATTTTTTACTGGCGTTGTGCTTGTCCGTAAATCTGATCGTTCATTTTTAGCGCCATTTCTATCGTCTTGCAGACCGGGTGTGCTCACACCATCTATGCTTTATTATAAACTCTTCCAACGAGAATGCGCCCAGCACTCGTGCGTGTAACTCTCTCCCGACTAAATTACAGAGAATGCTTCGAACACGATGGTGTAAAAAAGACCTCGGCACTTTTTCATATTCTCATATTCCTAAACTAAAAATGTTCACGGTATGGCGTAAATTTCGTACCCGCTGCCTTCCTGTTCGGATCAGCGACTTCTTTAGCTATTCCCTGTCAAAATTGCGAAAATAAAAATCTTACTTATTATCTGTACTGTCATCTCTATTCGACGTTTTGAGAATGGAAGACGGTTCTGAAAGGTATAGCTATTGCACTCCTTTTTTTTTTTTTCAGAACTATACTTCATGTGGCTCTAGTGTTACTAAAGGAAAGGGGTCATCTGTTGCGTTATTTTAAGAATGGAGGAGCAGCATTTCTGCACACTCGCTTTCTGAAGTGACTGATAACGTACCGCTAACGTAGCCACGAAACACGCGGCACGCCGAAGTAGAAAGCCGGAACCAAAGCCTAAATTCCACACGTTAAAGGGTCAGAGATTATGCACATATTATAGTTTCAAATGTCAATGTTGGATACTAATATGTATACAAATTGTACAATTTCTTAAACAGCGTATTTTTACAGATGTTCATATTCTACACAATGTTTGCGTTTATATCACTGTAAAATATGACGGTTCAGAAAAAGAACGTGTCCTCTCTGCAGTGAGATTAGGAAGGTTTCTGCGCTCTGTCGCGGACCCTTTTTTCTGTCCCAGCCTTGTCTTCCGGTGGAGAGTGGAGCGAACAACAGCGTTACATCGATAGCGATTGGTTAGTCACGTTCAGAGGCTGCCACTGATCTCCTCTAGGAGAGGTCAGTGTGGAGTTTCGGTTACATGTATGCTTCTTTTTTTTTTAAATATACAGCGCAACCAACTAGGACAAGCGAGTAGACGGGAACAGCTCAATTTTAAATCTGGCCATTCGAAATTAGTGAAGTGAGGTATAGCTGTGTCATGCATAGGGTCATCAATTGTAAAATCCTGTCACCATGCCATCAAGTATAGCTTCAAAGATCAGATAGACCGATTGAGATCAGCAGGCTTTCCCGATGACGTACTCTTGCTTGCTTGCAACAAGGTCCTGAAAAAAGTAAAGGCCTCTAGAATACGACAGGATCCTGAGACACCCCGTAAAAAGAAAAATATTGCCGTCATACCGTATGTGCATGGAATTTCGCATCGCCTACGGCAAGTTGGACATAGGTATGGAGTACAGGTCATGTTTTCTGCGCCCATAAAACTTGGCAGCATTTGCGCTAAAGTAGACCGAAAAATAAATGACAAAAAACGACGTGCAGGCCGTAGGGGATGCCAGGTAAAACATAATGTAGCTTTTCTTCCGTGCACAGAAGGAGTGGTATACAGAGTGCCTTTTACTTGCGGAAAAGATTCCATTGGTCAGTCAGGAAGGTGTCTTAACATAAGGCTAAGAGAACATGAAAACTCCCTAGAAAAAGCCCCGTCATCGAACCTGGCACTACACCACAAGGAATGTAGCCAAAAGCCCCCTTTGCACCCTCCTTGCACTCCCCTGTTCAAAGAAACTACAGTGTTGTACAAACACAGAGAGAAATTAACACGAGAATTAAAAGAGGCCTATCTCATTCACAAGAATTCTGACACATGCGTAAGCACCCCATCTGTTATCATTCATCCCCGAGAAATCTCATATCTTGACGATACTGGTTAAAGTGAAATGTTGTTTTATCTGCGAACATGCGCACTTGGTTGTCAGAGCATTTTTGTATATATTCGTGTTCTTTCAATAAATCATGCAGTTGATAGTCAGCGCTGTTCTCGTCTACTCGCTTGTCCTACGTTTGTTGCGCTGTGTATTTTTAAAAAATGATGCACCAACTAGCTCAACTCACAGTTCTTTTACATGTATGCTATTGCGCGATGCCCAGACTTTAAGGCTGAACATTTGCCAACGTGAAAATCCTGGTCATACTTGTTTTTAATCGCGAAGCAAAAATACAGAGACCGACGAAATTGGTTCTGGTAATATTTTTGTTTCAGCTCCAACTTCACGCCGCCACTATGCCAAAACCAACTCATTTGTCAACATGAATAGAGGGGACAAGGGACCTCATTTGTACCCACTTTTCTCTTAGTAATACCTATTTGGTGGTGAAGCCGGCCGTCTAGATACCCTCTGGACAGAGACCTCAGCAGATTCGAGCAGAGAAAGTGGGTTGAGCCGCAGAAGTTCTTCCCGCACGATTTGCCGGATAGTCGACGGAAGATCTAGTTGGGCATGGTCATCAAGGCTGGCCATGGTAGGCACGTTGGCCAGCCGCCCAAATTTCGGCGCAATACGACGTGTTTTCAGAGCTTGAAAAGCGCGGATGTGTTTAATAACATCGGAGACAGTTTCAAGGGTGTCTTTGGCGATTAAAAAGTTGTACAAGTCAGCCGCGATGCCCTTCAAAATGTGGCCGACTCTGTCTTCCTCGGGCATATTGGAATTGACACATTTGCACAATCTGAGGATTTTTCTGCATAAGTGGTAGAAGTTTCATCTGGCAGTTGAGCTCTTTGAGCAAGGGTCTGCTCAGCCCACTTTTTGCTCGGTACAGAGTCACCAAAACGCTGTTTGATCTCGGTGGCAAAACGTTTCCAGGTTGTCAAATGGACCTCGTTATTCTCGAGCCAGGTCATAGCCGTGTGAGTTAGAAAGAAAACGACATTTGTGAGCATGGTGATAGAGTCCCACCGGTTGTACCGACTAACTCGTTCATAATGAAGTAGCCACTTCTCAACGTCCTCACCTTCTTCTCCTGCGAACGGTCGTGGTTCCCGGTAAGGCTGGCAGGGAATAGAGCTGGTGGGGGCAGGCCTGTCACCAGTCTAGCTTGCAGCGTCGCGGCTGGCGCGGTTAGAGTCGGTGTGGGCCATGATGGTTGGAAGCGGTGGCAGTCCAGCAAGGCGGCGACTACGTCAAAACTCCAGTTGGTCTTACTGCGCCATACTTAAGGATCGAATGGAGCACCTTCCACCAAGTTGTTACGATGAAATAACAAAGGGGGTGTTTATTTACAGTGATATGGCAGTGGGGCAAGGTGAAGCTTACTAGCCCCCAGGCACCAACGCTTCCTCCTCTTCTTCTGCCAGACCAGCACAATTCTTCCTCGTCGTCAGTAGCGTGACAATATTGTTATCGCTAACAGCATGACTACGCTTTACAGCAAAAGACTTGCATATATCTTTCTAATTACCCAGGTCATGTGCTAGCTGCAACCACTTAATCTCTCGATACGTCTTAATTTCATGCGCCTAACTTTCACCTAACCTACCCTTCTGCCACTCACCACTGCACTTTTGTTTCCTTTTCCCTTAGCATCCAATCCGTTATGGTTACCTTCCCTTCCATTTCATGCTGCGCCCGTGCCTGTTTCTTCTTCTTAATTTCGACCGGAAATCAATCATTCACCATAGCATTAACTCACGACTGTTCCGCCGACCCCCTTTGCCCTCTTTATACGTCTTGCGGTTACCCTAACCAATTATTTTTCTTTCCATGGCTCGCTGTGTTCTCCTCAGTTTAGGCTGAACTACTTTTGTTCGCCACCATATCTTTTCCTCATAGGAGATCAACAGAAGAATAGGCTGCTTTATACATTTCTTTAGAAGGATGCTGGTAAACCTTTTTTCATGATCTGTCACACGAGAGCGAGTAGCTGCTCAATGCGTTCCAATTCCTTCATTTAGTCTTCAGTAGTTTGTTCCACGATCATTGTCCAGATCACCGGTCACTATCTGCCCCAAGCGGACGCATCATTTTACCGCTTCGAGCTTATCGCTACCTATTGCAATCTGCTGTTCTCTTTCTAAACAGTTCAACTTACTTTAGTTTTCTTTCTATACCTTTTAGCGCCCACTTCTTACTTCGGCTTTCTAGGTGATCAAAAATAGTGATTTGAAGTTTGCCTTTCAAGTTCCTTACAAAGGTGAATGTTATGAGCGAATAACATATTACGGTGTTCCCCGGCAAATCATTCCCAATTGTTCCCACTTCAATCTCCGAACATCGCCTGTAAACAAGCGGTGAATATAAACGAAGACCTAAATGATTATGTGGCCTGAAGGAAAAGGACATTCGATTGTGAACTTCACATATTTGTCTACACAAATTTCATCTTTGATGCTATGTTGGCTCCGCCCAAAGCCGAAGAAGACATCATGAATAGATATATATATATATATATATATATATATATATATATATATATATATATATATATATATATATATATACTTAAAATGATGCCTGACCACCGAGAAAGTATCTACCAGTTTGAAAGAATATGGGCAAGCATTTTTGTGGATGCATGAGATTAACACTTACAAGCAATAAACAAGACTTTTGCTCTACTAGTGAGGTTCTATTCGCCAATTTATAAAGAACACTGAGGCGGTGGCCTTGTGATAGAGAATCCGCCTCGCATTCGGGAGGTACCAGGTTCGATCTCTGGTGCCACAGGGCACCCACCGGTTTTCAATACGGACAAGCCTCCCCTCGGCTTGGTGCTCGACTCTTCTGGGGTGAAATGCTTTGGAAACGGCCACATAATTGGCTTTTTGCCGCGCGAGGCGGACTTATTGTCGTCCGAAGGCGGCACGGATCACTGTCCAATCGGTGCAATGATTCGGGACCTATGACCCCTAAATCAAGACACAAATTTTAAAGATGTGTTTTTCTCTGTGACTTCCTAAGCAAAACACGTCAAGTTCCTCGCGTTAGATGCACTTGTGGATCTGGGCTCGTCACATGAAGAAAACCTCACAACACGTGACGAAAAGATTGTATTGAACATCGGCAGAATAATAAAAAGAAAAAATACCGCAAAGGTAAAGACTAACAACCGGCGTGTCAAGATCTTAACGCTGGCGGCGAATGTGCCGCCATCACCTACACTATTCCCGGCGTCTAAACATCGCAGAGAAAATCGTTCTTCGTTGGTTGGTTATAGAGTTTGACGCCCCAAAGCGACTCAGGCTATGAGGACACCTCAGTGGATTGCTCCAGACATGTCGGCCATCAAGGGTTTTTAATGTGCACTGGCATCGCACAGAACGTCGGCGCCTTGATTTTCGCCTCCATCGCAAGCTGCCGCCGGCAACGAAAAATTCAATATCGCGTCAATTAATTAGGGCGTATTGAACAGCCCTCACAGCCCGTGCTGCCGCAATACAACGTGGCCTTGTTGCGTATATGCGTAATGTGTCAGAAATACTTACTTCACAACACACAGCAAAACCAGAAGAAAGCAGCATTCGCAACTTACGCTCTGCAGATGGGCGCAACACCGCAAACGTTGCTTAACATAGCGCACTGTGCACAGCAAAACACACTAGGCGAACTCCAACGTTATGATTGAAAGTGTATTAACAGCTCCAGTTATGTTAAGCATATAGAATGTATCTTAAAGTGCGCTTCATGCTGTGTTCTAATGCAGTGCACACATACTGGCTGGTAGACTAAGGAGGCGTCTGCACAGCGCGCATCTTCCGTATCTATGCATGTAGCTGGCAAACGGATTGCTGACGTCACTTTAGGTGATATTGTACACGTCCACACTGCCTGTTGACGAAGCACGATAAATGTAATTAAATGAGTGTCTATTCTGTCTGTATGTGTGTGCGTGGGGGGGGGGGGGGGGCGTACATGCATGCGTGCGTACGTGTGTGTGCGCGCGCGCGAAAGCATACCGCCACGCAGCGCAGTAACGTTAATCATCCCTCTCCTGAAATGGTTTCGTTTCGTTCGTATGCTGAGTTTAGCTTCCCAAAGCGAATCAGGCTATGAGTGACGCCGCAGTGGGGGGCTCGGGTAATCTCAGCCTCCTGGAGCTGTTTAACGTGCACTTACATCGCACAGTACACGGGCGCCTTGCTCTTCGTTTCTACCAAAATGCAGCCGTCGCGGCAGGAATTTGATCCCGCACCTTTAAGTACAGCTGTCGGGCTCCATAACTACTGAGCCAACGCGGCAGGGCCTCTCCACGAATAGATATTGCTATATCCAAGAAAAAGAAATAACGTTCGGTTCCTCGCATTCCTGACAGTTACGAGCTCAAGCTTGTCATTCTCATAAGTGCCAAGGATCTATGTGTGTCGGCGCTGGTACCGCATAAACACTTTTCATTTACGTTATACATATGCAGACCCAAGGTAGCGGATACACAGGATGTTCACATAGAACACGACACATCTGGCAACGTTTTTACTTTGTTTTCCGTACGTTGCAAAGCGGGATTGCAAACACGAATAAGGCATCTCAGTGAGCGCTTCAATAAAACAGACCGCCTCGTGGGAAATTGAAAGCAGAAAATGCATGCCTTTTTTCGTTGCGTTTCTTTGATGTCATTGTTGAGTTTAACAAATGACAACAGTCATCCGTTAGGCATATACGCTACAATAATAGGAGACAAATGTTAGGCTTGGGCGTCTCCCATAGCCTAAGTCGCTTTGAGACATCAAACCCCATACGCCAACCAACAAACCGGTTAGTCTTAGTTTATCATTCTACCACAATTTCCTTCATGAGTGTCGTGTAGATCTTAACACGATTGCGTTAGAAACCCTGTTCCAATGAAAGCTCGCCTTCTGTGCAATATGTATTGTCATAGAGAGCAAAAAATAACGAATATGATAGCTGGCAGTTCTGAGGTGATTAGCCGTGTATTGATTGTTCGTCTGGTGGATTGAGGAATAGCAAAACGACATATGGATAGCAAAATGCACGTACGCGAAAGGGGATACTCAGGAAGAGAAAGAAAACAGGAGCCGTCAACTCTGTCGCGTCATACCCTTAATGCGAAGCTTAAGTGCGCCCCTACATTTTACCCCACACCTCTCAGACAAGTTTAGCTATACTTGCAATTACGAGATCATGCACGAAGCGCCGATATGATTAATGATGACCCTCGAAGAAAAAAAATGTGTATAGGAACTTTCTACGGAGCCCGCGAATCGGGGAAATTTTGTAAGTAATCGAATTTATGAAGCAGCGTCGCAAAGGCGTGTGTCTCGCTATAAGAAAAATTCGCGGGACGTCCCGTCGCTACCAGCCCAGCTTCCTTCATTTTCCTTGCCTTCCTGCGAGAGACGGCCATCTGTGCTTCCCCGTCCCGCGCCTAAGCTCGTTAGGCCACGGCTTCGACGTGGGGCGAGAATGCAAACAAGAACACTGGTAAGTCTTGGAGACTTCGCGAGCTGGCTTCTCTTGGCTCCCTAATTGGCTGCTCGCGATAACCCAATCACGTAGACCGTGCGCTCCATCGTCGACGTGAACTCCCAGAGTCAGTGTTGTCTGCTCCGATCCTGATGTCGTTGGCCCCCAGGAATCTGTTAACGTGACAAGGCGAGACGGCCGCCTGCCACCGTGACGGCTATAATATCGCCCCGGGGGACCTGCCGTCTTCGGTCCCGAGCTCGAAGTGTATTACTGGGTATTATGTTTCTCTTTTTCAACTTCATCTTTTTTCCTTCTCCGTTTTTTTACTGCAGTAATCAACCTAGGGAGTGACAAGAAAACAGCGGTAATTCGCAAGAAAATCGCGCAGTTCACATTCGTTTTCCTTCATCTTAACGAAAGAGAAAATAGATAGAACGCTCTAAATTCAGCCTTTAATTGTAGTAGGGCCTCGCACGCTCGATGAAACACTGGGCTTTAAATTGCCAACGCATGCAAGTGTGTCGGGTGGACTCGAAACAGTCGCTTCTATCTGAAACATACCTTTCGACTGAGCATCATTAGTAACATCTTGATGCGCTCCATAATTTTACGCTTATTGCTTCGAGACCATCAGATCCGGCGGCAAAGCTACAACGTCAAAGGCAAGGCGGCAGCTTAAGCTCTACGAACTTTATCGAGGCAAGAATCCCGTGAAGCATGAGATAGGCAAAGTTTTTTGCACCACTGCTTCCAAATCACGAAGGTTTGAAACGAAAAATGGTCAAAAAATATTTATATCTATTTACTGTATGTTTCTGTAAGCTGTTGTTTTAAAGGAAACCAAAACGCTACCTGTATTACTTTATGTTATGCAAACTATCAGGAGCAACATGACCATTTCAAGAATTAAGGCTCTGACACAAAAGGTTAGAGCCTTACTGAATTCAAAAAATAATGAACCAAAATTACGTACGGCTCTCACCAAAGCAAAGTGGGTTTCTAAACTCCGTGTCAGAGGGCAGCTCAATAAAATGATATTATTGCTGTCACGTTAAGAGACGTAAAGACTTGCTTTTCTTGTTTGAGCTTGGGGAAGAACTTTCTTCGTGCTTACCCAATGCCGCGAATTGGCCTCTCCCAATACGAGAACTATCACACATGTTCTCCTGACTCGAAATGTAAACGCAGCGCCGTGACGTACACAGATCCGGAAAAGAACTGGCCTTCTCGGTGCCAATTTAAGGCACGGCTATTGCCAACACAATTCTAGGCTTTTCGTGAGCGGGAAAAGTCGATTCGCTACACAGCACTGCTACTCCTTTCGTCGGCGTCGGCCAGACAGAGTAGACCTTCAATACCGAAAAGGGTTTCCTGCAATATTCAAGAACGCTACTCAGGGAGGCCGCAAGAACAACAAAAAAGAGAGACCACGGTGAATACTTCTTTTGGCCTTCATCATATCATCGTGAAAGGGATACGAAAAAAAAAATGGCATTCGGCGCTACTCCCTCCCCCAGCCTGCTGTTACCACGGCAACGGGAAATGGCGTGCGTCGAAGCCCTTAACGTCTGGTGGGCAGCGGTGAATGAGCATGGTGGGTAAGCGAAGCGGCTTCGCTTCTCTCTGAGACCTAGCGAATGTGTCAGCGGAACTCGTGGAGAGCTCGAAGACGGCCCGCGCGCCCGGAACCCTCACGCACAAAAGAGGAAAGCCTGCGAGCACTGATGTATCCTCTAGGCCGCAATAGGAGAAATGTCGGAGCGAAATGGTCACAGGAAGAAAACAAGTACCGCCAAAGTAGTTGGGGGGTTAGAAAGAGGCGAAAGCAGCATCAAAGCCCCTAGCAGATCAACGGTCAATGTTTTGCTTTTGTTTTTTTTTTTTTTGTGTTTCTGTTGTGTTTCTGATGTTTGCTCTTCCACCGAGGCGGTTTCGAAGAGAAGCAGCGACGACGTCCGTTGAATTTCCCGGGCGTGTTTTTCTTTGGGCTGAATTGATCATGTGGTGTAAGGACAGGACAGAAGGGAAGGGAGAGGAAGCCCTTCATTTCGAGGTAGAACGTACAGGCTTGAAGACATGGCTGGGGCCTAGTCGGTCCACGCCGCCTAGCGCTTGTGTCAACAGGATTCCATTTTCCTCCCAAGTATAGCCGAACGAACAGGCAGCAAGATCGCGAAATTGGGGGAAGAAAAAAGAAAGGAAATGGATAGATGGTGCGGAGCGTTGAAGAGCGAGCAAGAGGAGCTAGTGTAGGCCACAGCCGCCGTTACCCGGATGGGCTTGAAGATAAATAAGCCTAACTCGGAGCGGCATCGCGTTTCAGAGCGCCTGTAACCGTAGACGTCCTCGTTAACGACTGGCAGGACATAGCAGCGCTAGGAGCATTTCTCGATTACTCGAACGCTTTCCTTTTGCTCTTTTACGCAGAGTCCCCTGCTGTGATGCGGCTTGAT
This sequence comes from Amblyomma maculatum, assembly GCA_023969395.1. NCBI lineage: Eukaryota > Metazoa > Arthropoda > Arachnida > Ixodida > Ixodidae > Amblyomma > Amblyomma maculatum. The sequence goes on from JAJIZL010018839.1 coordinate 1,073,669, forward strand.
AATTTCTTTGTCGAAAGCCTCTGGCCAGGGCTGTTTCTCGAAAGCTTTGTCACAAAAGGAAGTCGCTGGTTTTGCAATGCCCGTCAGAACGAAGCAGTAGGGCTACGGCGTTCTCATCTTTGCGTGTTGTGGGTCGAGACGGCGAGATCAAATGGAATTGCTCCTCCCACGACCGAGAAAGGCGCTTGTCGTACGACGGCAGATTGTGTTCGAGCGCAACTCGTATCAAATGATGCATTTCGTGGCCTTCTTAACCGCTGTAACCCAAGACGCGTTAAATAAGCCGTTGTTCAGAGCCGGGATTGGAAGCCAATCATCACGAACCTGTTTCGTCGCAACTGTTGAAACACGCAATGAGCACAGAATAAAACTTCGCAGTTAGTTGCGTAAAATGTCTATATTTGGCGGGCGATATTCAGTTCCTTGGTTTTCTTACTGGCCCTATCGTTAGCCTTAGTGGTCAAAGTCATGAACGCCTGCGGAAATATAAAAATTAAATCTTATTCCTTTCAGTTTCTACAGTGAAAGAGGCCCTAGATTGTGAGTATGGCAGCTCTGAAAGTGAGCTGCCTTGCGGATCATGTTTCGCACTCGCTTCAAAAGTGTGTGCGACCTTTGACATTGATTGACATATCACCGGGCCCGAAAGCATCATTATGACAAAATGCACAATTATTGGCGGCAAGTCGTTGTGGCAGTCCCACAGGGCAGTCTCGTGTGCTACAACATCTGACAAGCTGTGTTAAAAATGCTGTAAATAACACGACATCACATAAAAAATTTGCCTAATGTTTATTTCGACCTCCGAATGTCAGACCAGGGAACAAAGACGAAAGAAGCCAGAAGTAATCACTAAAGGTTAGGAGAATTAGTATGTGAATTGAGTTCATGAAAATGGCAGTCCTGGAATGCTTCTTTTCTCATTCGAACAAGTGGGATTATATTAACTTCTCTAGCACTCTCACCGATTGTTCTGTGCTCACACTTGTTTTGGACCCCAAAAACTCTCTGCGGTCTTTTGGGAGTACGTTTTGTGCAATGTATGAAAATGGTCAGCCTTATCTTTCAAAACATCGTAAAGCTTCGATTGTTTGAGCGTTTTCATTTTATCAGCTGCCTTTATACGATAAAATGGGTTGGAATATTAAATAAAATGAGTATGTCTCATTTGCTATTTCATATATTTATTTGAAAACTGGGGCGCTATTCGATTATTAGAACCAAACTTCGCGTTTTATTTCACAGCACGTTGCTGCGACACTGCGCAAACGCCTGTAAGAAGAATCTAAAGGATAAATATTACTCTTCAAATGATACACTTGATATTGTCAGGGGCTGAGAAATAATGCGGTGCAATACAGGTTGGACAGTCGGAATAAATATGACATTGTTTGTGACATTGTTTTTTCTGTCGAATAAAGCATCTCAATAGTGGGAGTATGTCGAATGGTAAGAACACAATGCTGATGATGCTCCTAAGCTCCGCCTTTGAGGATATGAACACCTGCACCTTTCAGCACGGACTCTCAATCGCGTTCGTGGGGACAATGATAAGCTACTACATTAGGTGAGATACCGGCCGATATACACATAAAGTCCCGCTTTAACCAAGCCGTATCACCATGCCTGTATGGCCTAGGATTAGCGCTATTGACTAAATATCCAAGGATACTGAAATGTAGGTGGATTAGTTCTGCCCCTACCTCAAAAAGAGCAACCTGAGTTGGGCGCTCTTTGCAACGTTTGTCATATCATATGTATAGTCACATTACGTTACCCAACTTTCCGACCAATCACTGACAGGCCATGTCTCTTGCTAACTATCTCCCACCATCGTCCTCATGCCCTCGATTTTTCGTTCACATCGCCGACACAAGATTTCCTGGAGTCACGTTAAAAACCGAAGGCAACTTGAACACATCAGAAAACTTTACGAATAAGAACTAGTTGTCCACATCGTTGAATACATGATTCAGATGTCGTACCACGCGCAGTTACGGTGTGCAAATATTTGTGTCTTTTTTACTGAGCTTATTCTCAAAAACGTATTAACAAATTATGGAGGACACTTAGGATTCTTCTTTGAGAGTATGAAGCGATACAATGCCCCGATTTAACTGAGCCGTCTGAACGTGCCTTCGTGGCCAACGGGTAACGTCGGTTCAAGGGTCATGCAGGGGGCTGATTCTGATATCGCCATCCCATGTGAAAGGAGACTACAAAGTCGGCAGCTGATGTCAATTCTAACATATCAGGCAACCCTATGTCCAATCAATGAGCGTCCCTGTCAGCTGCCAGGTACCGTCTGCCAGCGCCATGCTCGCGGTTTTCGCCCACGACGCCTAAACCCGAATATCGGTGAATGGGACCTTAACGCTATCGCGTTAAAACGAAAAGAAGCATTGCAATATCTAGTCACCAACGTCACAGACATTTTCTTGCTTCCGCTGCACGTTCAATTCAAAATGTAGCAAGCATGTTTTCCAGATAATTTAACATCGATTTATGTGCAGGAGTGCATCTATAAATTTTAAACCTGATGTCCTCGAACCAATCAATCTATTGCGCGATTATACTACCACGGAAAGTCCAATGCCAAAGCCATGTCAAATATCTAGACCACTTACCATTTTCGCTAGAAAACTTAGCCGGTGATAAAACATCAGATGTGTCGCGTACTCCGGAGACAGTATGTAACCACCATGACACACCGAAGTGACAAAAAATAGCCCACTGAAGCCTCACAGAAGCCAGGGAAGCCCATCTGATGGGTCTCCGGAGGTCACGGCGTTGCTCAGATATCTGGAAGAATGTGTCCTTGCCGTGTGCTCTGCTCGGATGCGTTGATTGGCATGCCGGCCCCTGGGGCGCAGTACCAGCCTGTATTGTGGACAAATATTGCTCGCTCGTGTTCTCACTGATTTTGTTCTTTTTGTCGTTTTGTTTAGGTACTGCTTGTATTTCAGTAAAAAAAGTTTGGTATGGCGAAGAACATAGATGTAAGACTGCAACTGTTTTTCTGCTGTTTGCCATAGCGAAATGAAGGATATTCAGAGAATTACAGTGTTGCATTCGTTATGCATAAAACAGCGCTTACTCGGCATAACCTCGCGAAAAGAATTACTTGCAGCTTTGCATGTTTGTGCTACCTGCGAGTCTACCTACCAACCGAATGAGTTAGTAGTGTCGCTAAGTGTTATTTTGCAAAGAAAAGGAAACAAACCTCGAATAAAATATATGAAAAAAGTGAACACTAAATTCACTGGTCCCAAAAGTGATAATTGAAAGTAGGTGGAGAGAGAGAGGGAGAGAGAGAGAAACAGTAAAATAGAAAGGCAGGGAGATAACTGGGCAATGCCCAGTAGGATATCCTACACGTGGGGAGGGAAACAAAAGAAGAAAAGGGGAAAAAAAGAGCGCCAGGGAAAGGAGTCTATATAGAGTAGGTAAAATTACGTTGAACAAAAGACGTGTCTACTCAAACGCAGAATTTGGCAGCATAGTTAAGACGTCTATTAGCGACTCCTAGCACTTGAAGGTTTTCACTTTCCTTCTGTCAGAGGATTTGTCAGAGGTTCTTTCAAAGTTCCTTTGCATAAAAGAGAGCTGAATGATTTGTACCAGCTAGAAGATAGTCTAACAATTCCAGCACAGTGTGTAGTATAGGATTAAAGCTTAAGTTTCCAAAGCTCGCCCGCTCTCAGTACCTAGACCTAATCACTTCAAATGTACTTCACCTACAACGTCAACCCTTTAGTGCTACAAAAGGGACAGGAAACGAAAATACTATCGGATAAGTTGGAAATCTGCATCGTTAATCAAGAAACGTATTGCGACGCGACCCTTGCCGTCTGGCATACTGCGAACTCTTCCACGCCCCACACAATTTCAAAAAGCGCAGAGAAACTGCAGATATTAGGCGCAAAGTGCGCTTCGCGTTCTGGCGCATCAGTCATTTATCTTCCAGTTCAGCTTTTCTTTTTGTCTCACATAAAACACGCTGCTAAATTTTCCTAAAACTTCGGTTCCTCTAAAAAGCTCAGCTGTCCCGGCAGAGCTGAGCGCTTTGCAATTATGCCATAACCGGCGATTTGCTGAACGCCTGTCGGCATGATTGCGGCCCGCGAGTTCTTTGCCACTCGAAAAGAGTGGCGCGAATGCATCGACGGTTTCGCCTGACTCAGCTTTCGCGAGTACCAGAGAGAAAAATGCATGCGCCTCCCGTCTCTCTCCGCACTCCAGCCGCCCTCTCTCTCTACCGGCAAAATGGAGGCTGTGCACCTGCACACAGCACCAGGTTGCACGTGGTGCCTTCATTACGGGTGAAGTGGCTGAACTGACATTTTCTTCTTCTCGCCTTCTCTAAGCTCCGAAATGACTTTCACCAAAACAACACTATTCAAAGACTAGAGCCTCTTTGCGTGGGCTCCCCTGGCAAGTGCGAAAATGCTAAGCTGGGCGACGTTCCCGACTTGCGTAGTTGCTGGAACACCATAGAGTATGCAAACCGAAAGTATGTGACTGGAGTTGTTTTCTCTTTATTTTTTCCGCACTGTTTACTGTCTGTGTAAATGCCGCAAGGCAAAGTAGGGCGACATTCTCCGAATCATTCCAACGTGAGTTTGCGTGTAGGAAGCTTTTCCTGGTGCTTTGCATGTGCAAATAACGGCCCAAATGCTAGAAACTGTATTTCCGGTGTCCTTATAAAGCGAGAGCCTGATGACTGAAAATGCTCTTCCCTTTCCGGTTAAAGCGCTTCACGAACTTACGCTAACAAACTTATCCATACTTTCGCTTTAATTTTTCTTACTACAGGACGTTTAACCGTGTACAGACTTATAAGTACCATGTCAAGATTTAAGTTGCAGAGCTTTCGTAACTTCAATAGAACTAAGTGTACCCTGATCCAAATGCATTGAGCATTCCCGCTTCGCTTGTAACTGGGTTGCAATTTTAAGCACCTGCTCAAGCCGCACAGGGTAGTCGGCTTGTCTGGTAACCTGTTTTACGAGGGCAATGTATGTATTTCTTCATTTCAAAAGCCTGTCTATCCCGATCCTCTAATGATAACTCAATTGCTGGCCATGAAAAAAACAAATGCTTTCTTGCAAGATAAGGTCAATTGTCTTCTACTCTTCCTAACTCGACACGCATTACAATAAGAGATAAAAATTAATCAACAGTTTAACATTCACCTAATTAGGACGACGTTTCTGTCATCACTTTTCATTATTTTAACCTTACCTCAAGAGCCGTGCACGGCGGTCAACTATCCCTCAAAAAAAGTATATTTGACTACAACACCTTGGACTACCACATGTGCTCGATCCGTATTTAGTCTGGAAATAAAAGATGGATCCCCTGCAGTGTCTCTTCTCAGGTTGTGGTTTTATCATTGCTCAGAAGACCATTATTAGATGTCTTACAATCAAACAGGACAAATGTGTCTCAGAATCAGTTTGTTTTTGGATCAATGCGCACCTTCCATGATCATCGAAGTGGTGCCTCATTTCCATGGCACGCGTGGGGCCACAATTACCACCATACCTTCTTATTGATGGTATGGTGGTACTAAACTGCTACGGTCAGGCCTGAGGTTATAAATCGACTGCGCGGACCCTCATATCTATTTTGATAACCAGATACAAATATATTTCCAATAAAATAGCAGATACTGCCGATAGATGTAAGAGGCATGTGAATATCGAAATATTTTGCTTTCGTTTTTTGTGTCTCCATCCGCGTATACATGACAGATTGAAAGTGCCCACAATCTGAACTGTCATCACAGATACACTGCTCTTTCGGAGCAGAGCGGCTTCCGAAAATTTTTTATTGGCATGGCTCGTAAGCCCTGCACATTACAAGGTAATTACTCGGCCATGTAAGTGAACAAAATATTATTTAGAAGCACTGGATATCGACGCCTTGCAACACACGCAACGTCATCGTCATGCATATTCTTAATGAGTGCAGTTGATCTGTCGCAGTGCGTGTCTTCGTGTTACGTTCGTTACCACTAGTTTATTTTTTTCGTCGGAATCCGGGCAAAGTTGCAGCCCGGAAGTCTCATCACGGCTTCGAAGTTGATTCAGAAAGACAGACATGGAAAAGAAAATTGCCCCTTGGCAGCTTATATGCCAGGCCAGTGCAATGTTGGTAGTTCTTCTCGTCAGTGAACTAAGTGAATTGTGTCGTGTTTACACTCTTAGGCCTAGCGACCAATGGCACGCCTACCACCCAAAAGCGTATGCTGGGCGTTTGTGTGCGAGTCATGGCGCTTGTATGCGAGGCATGTCCAAAACCATCGGCACGACCCCACGAGGCCGTATAAAAGGCTCGCATGTCCACAGGGATGCTGCACAGCAACCGGCACCCCGACCTGCCCCATAAACGCCAAGTCACGCAAGCGGCGTTAACATCGCGATCCGAAGAAAACGGGTGGCGCCCCCTGCATTCCGCTTGGGGAAGAACGATGCAGCATTACAGAGGCCAAGCCTGAGGTTTACTGTCCTAACTAAGATTATTGAGATTGAGACTTCAGGATGGACCTTCACTATACCGTTGCCACGCCGCTTACGGAAGTTGTTAGACATTTGCTGAACTGCGCATTAATCGGCGCAGCCGCTTCGAGAATCTTCCGTTCGCTTTGTGGCTTTCGTGGGCGCGTACTCCTCGGCAATGCGCAGTTTTAGTGACGCTGGAGAAAGGGTGTGCCCTGAGACAACGGCTCTGGACGGAGCGCATGTCCCAGGAGGTATTGCGGGCCGCGGGTACGCTATGGTGGCGTGCGTGACCGTTTCTTCAATCTTCGCGCGGCGGCGCGGGAAGCCGTTTTTCTTCTACTCGGCCGGTGCACGTGACATGAAAGAATAATGGCTGCTTGCGCGGTTAACGCCTTCGTAGCCTCGTCAAACAATTCGCCTACCGCCAGTTTGTGTACTCTTCCGCATGGAACACTTTCGAGCGTGTACAGAAGCGTCCCCGTGTGCTTTTCTGCTTGCCTGGTTTTCGCGATTCGATAAACCTTGAGTCGAGCCGTCCCTCTTACGTACACTCCTTACAGTTTGTCCTTGGACGCTGATGACGCCCTGAGAAGTAGGCCATTCGAGTGCACAGCTTCTAACGTTCTGCTCATTAGCATATTAAAGAGCGCAACCGACCAGATGATAACTTTAGGTGGCATGAGTGAGAGGAAAGTTTTGCATCTTTATATAATAAGAAAAATGCTTTGGAGCATCTTATTAAGAGCGCGCCTCCGGAAAATCCGGCGCCGGCGCTGTCGGCCCCGACGTTGCGAGCGAAAAGTGACAAGCATGTCCCTGGAAAGTCCTAACTGGGAGGTGACATGGCCGTGCACTGAGTGGACGTCAGGTTGTGTGATTACGCATGACATGGTGGAGTTAGCAGGTGCTTACAATGTGAGCTTTGCCTTTGCGATGGAGATCGGAATCCAGATTTCAACGAACCTTGGTTCGCTGGGCACGACCATACGACCTGGTAATAAAGCCGATGTCGGGTGTGTCCTCAATAAATTATAATCACTCGCAACTATATAGCAATGTAGCCCGTTGTGTTGCAAAACGGTGCGGGCTGAACAATTTATTTTACACCGCCAAAACAAACAAATGTATAGTAATTTGTATGGGATATGTAGGTGTACAAATTTAGAAGTTAATATTTATTCTAGTAGCAAAGTACATGTGCGCGAACGAAGATCCGCACGGGAAAGCCTGACGGGACCATTAAAGGTGTGGCGTCGCACCCTGAAAGCGGATCTTAAGTGTCCTAGACTCCCACTCTGATTGTTTTCAGAAAGAAGTATGTAACGATAACGCGATAGCTTTAAATACCCCTTTCTGCAAGCATCTTGTGTTGTCAGAGTTAGTGAGGGAAAAATCTCGGCATGGCTGTGGCGGATGGAGTGACAGGTTGCAATGTCACGTACAAATTGGCCGACAATTTGTTTTTCACGCTCCTTTTTCCTAACAGCACCAAATGTCTATTCAGAGAAGCACAATTCTGAGGTGATTTCCTGACACCAGAGAGTTTACGGCTTCTGTTTTGCAACAGCAAAATGAAGGGATCAATTTTTTTGTATCAAAGCGTAAAAGTAGCTTCCTTGTGACCCTTTTCTACAGCGGTTTAAAAAAACTTTTACTGTAGAAATGCATTTGCTCATTTTGATTTTATTTGGGAGTAATAGAAACCTCATATTTATATTCACCTTGATATGCTGTCAAGAAAATGTCGCATACAAACTGTCTAGGAACTCTTTACTGGCTTGTGTCTCACACCCACAAGACACTTTTACCAACCGTGCGAACTGAATAGTTACATAGATTCTGATTAAGGTAGAAAAACATTATCGCGTATGTGGCGTTTGGTGGAATTGACAGACAAGAAAGGGACAACACATGCGCACACTCCCAACAATTTATTAAACGGAGTGCACATGATGTCGCCACCTAGGCCGTTACTCTGGCGTTTGGTAATAACCATGGCACGCCGTCATGACGTCACGCATGACGCCCCTCAGTTCTGACGAATCGGTATGCGTGTCGCTGTGACATGATGCGTATTCAGCAACATTTTGAGCAACCATCGTGGCGGGTTTAGGAAGTTAAGCCTAACTCCACTCATTTCTATTAAACCAGCTCGACGCTTTGACATTTTGTTGCGGTCTTAAGAGGGGCCTTAAGATTGCCTTAAGAGCGATCGCTGGAATAGAGCTTTCTCCCTAGAAGGAAATGAGTGAAACTACTACAAGCAGGCCCCCAAAACTTAAGTATACGTAAGATACGCGGCATTAGTTTACAACTTGTAAGCATATATTCCCAGTTCAGCAAGTAGACCAGCACTTCTGCTGATTTAGTTACATTCGTTTCTTAAAGGTCTTCTCTTTTTTCCCGATGCGGATTTACTGAAGTACCTGTGTGCATTTCCTTGCAGTATGTTCGTAGCGTGTATACGTCTGGGCGTTTCATTTTCTCAACTTCTGCGTCTTAGACGCTACCTAACTTGCCTCACTTCGGGAAAAAAGGCTTGGCTCCTAACAAAGCACTTGAAGCAAGAAACGGAAGCCAGGACTTGCTAAGCGGTTCGGCACTCTATAAGCGGTTCGGCACTCTATAAGCGAGGCTAGGCTTTTCCTCGAACTTCGGCTTGATTCAAGTCAGGCGTTGCTTGCACTTTTCGCCAAAGGCCCCTGTTTTCTCTAGGAGCTGCTGGAGGATCCTAAAGCTCTCAGTCTTTCCGGGAACAAACAACTCTCAAGAAGCGAGAAAGCAGAAAAAGCACGAAAGCGAACTCGGATCTTCAAGTGAAAGCCGCACAAGCAGACGCAATACCTCAGGGGATAGACCCTGACGATAAGATCCCAGTTCATGGCGAGACAAGTGCGGAAAAGTTGCTGCTTAGGGGTTCTCAAGCGCTTCAAAGTTCCCTGCCTTCGCAACACTGGGGGAAGAGCAAAAGTCAGTAAGTTTTTGTGGAAGAACGGCTGAAGATGGCGTGTACAAGAGAAGACGCCGTTACGAAGCTTTATTGTGCTAATTTCAGGAAGTCGCTGTTCACGAAATGGCAATCAGTTTTTGCGCGCATCTTTGCTTTTAATTGCACCACTCAGGCAAAAACATTCTGAATAATTCCTTAATATATGAAGTTACAGACTCAATGGTTTTTTTTTTTTAATATCCTTGTGCTCGTGTGGTAATATTTGCTTTGGAATACCTAAACATACACCGTTGCAGTTGGAACTGCTGCATCAGACATGAGTGCATCAAGGTGAGGAAGAACTTTTTGATTTCGGAAACTGCGTCCAGCAGAGCGATCTACGGCAAAAAAGAACTAAAAATTTTAAATTCGCTTATGCTTAGTCGTTGCTGGGCTCGTCCACAATGATATATATTTACTTGTCACTTGATTTTTTTTTTTTTTCAATTTCCACAGTGTCTGAAGGCGTGACAACACAGAAGTGATGAGAAGGAGGAGTCAAACTTTTTCTTTAGTACGAGAAGAAAGCACTGATTTTGGGTAAAGAGACGGCATAATGTGAGTTCCGCGTTGTTTCGTTACTGCGACTGCATAAGAGACTCAGAGTGATTTAAGGTCTGAATGTCTCATGAGCGTTTTGGGCATAACAGTTTTTAGCGTTACAGGATGAAGCTATGCCCGAAAGGAACTGTCTATAGTAAATCTATTTCGGCTGTTCGACCTGGCACCAGCAACTATATAAACATAAGAAGGACAGCTATTTGTCCCAGCAGTTTCTAATCTTCAACAACAAGTACGCACTTGTCATGCTAAGTCTCAGAACGCAGGTGATCCGAAATAATCCGAGTCGCTTACTACAGCGTTTGTCATGACTCATGGGCTGTTTGGAGACGGTAAACCCCCACAAATACACAACATAACATGATATAATATTAGCACAAATAGAAAGACGAGATCGTGCACAGTAGCGCAATTCTATACACTTATCACCGGCGAGAGGAAGCCTAACAAAGAACATAAGTTCGCTTCCCAACGTTCTTTCACTACATATCAGTGATGTGTCTCGAGTCCATAAACGTGTCTATGCATGTTAACCATAATGTTATCGCAGTGCCCTTTCGGGGCCATATATTCGAAGCAATAAACCCTTATGAAGTAGAAGTAGTGTTATTAAGCAGAATTGAAAAGTAACAGACTGAAGGCGCAGTTCCGGCGCCTAGGCATCTTAAATGTCTCTACAGTTGCTAATTTCTAAACATCATCACTATTCTGTGTGGTGTCTTTTTGCCTCGCACTACTCTTAAATAAGGATATCCTGTCCACTTTGCTTTCACCGAAAGTATGCGTTCAACAGCGTCTAGCATTTGCAAGTTCAACGAACGCAAGCTGGTACTGACGCGTTAACATCCACCCATTCTCATCATTTTATGCATTTAAACGAAATACAAGCATCTATGTTTTCATCAAATGTCTTAAAGAAAAAACACTCACATCATTCAGAATCATCCAGGAAAGCTGCTTTTGGCTGTCCGTCACTCAACGCCTCATTCCTCGTTTGTTTACCTCGAAGTCACCCTCGTCTCATTAGTGGTACTCAAACGGATAAATGTCGCAGCTTCGGCCAACCAAAGAAAGAGAAAGAAGCCTCTAGTCTCACAGAGAAAGGGTGGTGGTTTCATTTGCTTTCTACTTTTGTTGCCTCTTCGTCTAATTGGAACAAGATTGGGGCCAACAGTGACAGCGCTTGCAGCGGCGACAGCAAAAGCATAAAAAAAGAAGCTTTCAACACATGCCGGACATGGATGGCAAAATGCGCATAATGTGCCAACAATTTAATTTTGTGAGAGGATTTGCCTCTATTCAATAAGCATTCAAATCAGCAGTCACTTCTTCTCCAAGTTATTTCGCAGGTATTTTGCATGAGAAGCGTTCGTTCGTTTGCAGGCTGTCCATACCAGCACGATAGACGGAGCAAGAAACATGGAAACATATTTACAAAACACGGCACGAGTGGCACTCGGCATTGCCTTCCTGAAGGGTGCATACAGCAGCTAACCTAAATAACTATAAGCATCTTAAATTGCCCGTCTACATATTCGACACCTTAAATATTTATCAATAACCACGTAGCTCTGAAGTAAAATGTTCTAGCACTTTAGTATCCAACTAATCCTCTTTTACGAATAATCGACTGCTCAGTTCAGAAATTTGCATTCATTTTATGTTGTCATACGCTGACAGGAAACAGAGGTGCACACGCTTAAACAAGAAAGGAAAATATAATAGCCAAACTTAGCTAACTTAATTTCAACTAAAGCGCTTCAATTTTTTCACTTCATCGCTGTTGCTGGCAGTAAAGCAGCCCTGCGCTGAATAAAGACTGCGTTTTGCAAATGGCAACGCATAAAAACTGGGAGGACTCAATTTTGCGGAAAGTGGTCTTCTGTTCCAGAGCGGAAGCGCTAGCGCTTTTCACTGCGCACCTAGTGGAGCTACTAAGCGTCATTCGATTTATAGAAAGGACATCCCCCTCGTATCTATTTAGTGCGCATTTTTTACGCTGGCTACACTTTATGAGCCTGGTACGCAACTGCTTGAATGCTCGGGTTGATGGTAAACAAAAGTCATTCCATCTTCATTTTTGAACATTGAGACGTCTATCAGGGAAGCTTCGACGTCGACCATGTGATAAATTCATATTCTATACCCGATAGTTCAGTATTCTATGGTATGGTGGAATGCAGTCACTTTAAACACATTGCGTTGGCTTCGTATACAGAATCTTCGCGAAATGGGATGTGCAAGCTTAGCCGTGTATCGGACTGCTGGTTGCCGTCTGCGCATGCTAAAACTCTGTTTTGGGTTGGTTCTAGATAATCTACCATGCGGCGAAGTTCGTGCCTATGGGAAGAAAAAATTGTGTTTGTGGACAAATCCGCTGTTTTTCAAACATTATGAAGTAAGAGGTTTTTCTTCACATTTCTAAGCATGACTAAAGGATGGCAAATGTCTTCCATAGTACTTTGTTTTGCAAGGGGCGCTCGCTTTTTTACCGTCTAATATTGTCACAGCCCTGCCGACTAAGTTAGGGCAGCTGCAGAAGGAAAGAAGACAGCACGACCTGGCAATATGTTTTTCGGCTTGTGCATAGGTCTCCAACTGTGCTCTGTCCGGCCTCATCTGATCTACGCTGCAACATAAGCAGTATACCCATATATACGCTGCCAGAATATACAATACACTACTGCGATGACGAAAAAGAAGTCGGATTTAAATCTCCCACTTTTTAGCCGCCCTCTTTCTCGGCGCCTCTAAGAGCTCTCTGTGCAGTTAACTGACGACAAAATAATTAGGGGGTCTCTTGTATGTATCTTAAATTAAGGAGAATGACGAAAGCCTACCCTTTCTCTCCTATCGTCTCCTTCTCATCGTTTGTCGCTTATCGGCGCTCGTTGTAGTGCTGCATATGATTATAATTGGTTTACAGGAAAGGAAAGAGGCAGTAAATGTCACACTTTCTCCGGCAAGTGTAAGTTTCGACGGTATACCATCACTTCAGTCGCGTGGCGTTCTTTGGTGCGAGTTCAATTGTGGGATTGCAGATGGCAGGAACGCTATTACAAGAACAAATCCCGCGGAATATGACAGATCTCGCGCAGAGATCTCGCGCACAACTCTCACAGCGGGATTTCGTTCCATGAGCCCAGAACGGCTTTTGCCTTACACTTCGCATACCTATGCCGCCTCTTTACGTGTCAGCCTCTGGTTGCTGTTGCCTTATTTCTCAGCTATCATAATTATCCGGCTACTCCTTTTCACTCGTTCATAGAAACCACTTAGTCTGACGATATACAGCTCAACATTACATTACATATACACTACTGCATAACATTACACAAACAGAAACAGTACACAACATGTAAAAGAAAGTACAAGCGTCACGAGAAGTACCATTGATGAGAAATATAAATTTTGTAAATATGCCTACATGTGCATAAATGTGTAACTCTGTACAGAATAGTGCATAATACAATATACGTAAGAGATATGAAAAAAAAAATGAAAAGGACAGAAGAACAAAAGTAAACTTATTTACAATACACACAGCAAAGTAAACAACAAAGCTGCTGAACTACTCACTAGCAAAAAGAAACACAAAATACTAATAAGCGTGTTTGCGCAAACAAAGTAAAATCAAACAACAAAGATATTAACGTAGTCACTCACACAGAAGTAAGAAGTCTAGCATTGACTAGGCGAGATCTACTAAATTAGTTGTTCCCAAGAATGCCACTGTCCTAAAGGAATGTTATAAACGCCACAAGTGCTCGCTTCTGCAGTGCACAAGTCGGCCACGAGCCTAATAGCCTTTGTAGACTTGAAGGTTTTTTGTCAAGAATGCCTAAATCTCTTCAGTCGAGAGCTGAAGTTGCTATGCACCTGACAGTCCAACTATATATGAGCCACATTCTAAATTTCATGGCCACACACACACCGTGGGCTGTCTGAGCGGCCAATTTTATGACAAAAGTGCTTCATGTAAGCCGCTCCCAAACACAGAGTGTTTCTAAACTTCTACTGATAGATATCAGACTATTAAAGCGCAACAACGGATTCATAAAACGTAGATCAGAACTACTGTGTTTTGGCTGAAACCATGCCCATTCGTGCCTTTCATTACGCATGTACTTCAAGAAAAAAAAAAACGGCGCAATATGCCTCGCGAGTACAGAATGCCAGAGGTGAGGGCTTTGGAGTGCGCATGCGTACAGCCGCATCCGCCTCTGTGTTTCCAGGAATAAGGCAATGTCCGAGCATCCATCGGAGAACTATAGCATGCTGCTTTTTCGTAGCCTTGGTAAATTAGTTTTCAGTGCGAAATGAGAGACACTGAAGATTACTCATATATACGGGTTACGCACCGATGAAGTTAGCTGGAGAGCCAAATAAACAGCGTAATTCACAGCAGTCTTTATTTCTGTCACGTGAGCCAATAACATGACCGTCGCTCATTCAGGTCCGGGAATCAGAAATGCGGACCCTGATGAATTTTGAAGGCTCCACAGGTATACAGTTGAAGTAACCAGGATACCACATTGTCATCTGGAAAGGCAGCAAATACCAAGTCATGCTTCATAATTATCTGTTCGACAGCCATCTGCACTGTAGGGTTACTGCAGGGCTTCATTGCACTATATTGTTGCGAAGGAGAAGATCGGCAGCGGCGCGAGGAGCCCTCGCTCTATAGGCCAGCCATTAAATCATCCTTCATCCTGCCGCCATGTTGTGCTGTCTTCTTGCTTGTCGCCACTAAGCGTTTTGGTTGGAGGTGCGGCGTACGTCCTCCCTATCCACGCGTTGGAGCATCGACGCCATCCGCACGCTGGAACCATCGGCCGAGAGCACTGGGATATCGCAGCACAGCTTCGCCCCAGCCCTTCCTGTCCGGACCCGACCAGCCGTAACTACCACCACCTAGCCCCCAGCCCGGATTTGAAGACAAGGCGCACTCACGAACTGACCAGAGACCAGATAAGAGCAAAGATCCGACAGGGCCGAAGAACCGAAAAACACAAACACGCAACCCCCACTCCGTCCAGCCGCCCGACGCGACCTCGAGCCATCGGTCCCGTGGATGCTTTGGTGGCGGATGGCTTAAGAGCTTCTGGGGAGGCGGTTCACCCAAACATCATCATGGTCATAGTAATCGTGGTGGCAAGCGCATCATTCTTTTCTCGTTTCTTGAACATCCTCACCGTCCTGTCACCACCAACTTCAATGAACGGATCGGGACGATCGCTCGGTGGCCCCGGGAAGTGTTGAAAAGAAGATAGGCAGTGGCGCGAGAGGAGCCCTCGCTCTAAGGCCAGCCATTCAATCATCCTTCATCCTGTCGCCATGTTGTGCCGTCTTCTTGCTTGTCGCGACGCAGCAATATATCCTCCGGATCGCTCTGCTTATCCAGCAAGGTTCTCTCCCCATAATTGATACTTTCCTGAAGGCAAGTTTTTTGGTCTCCACATCCTCTTGTTCATCCTCTGCTGGAGGATGCGTTGTTAGAACTCCAGCTCCGTCAAGCACCAGAAGAGTGGTTCAAAGCCGCTCTCGTCTACATGATGGCCAGCCGGCTGTTTGCTGCGCCCAAGATTAGCATTCATTATGCCCAGGATGCCCTTAGAAGCATGAGGCTGGGCAGGCTGGCGAATTGGGGATTGGTCCCTGACCACACGATGGTTGCGGACGCACGAAATTAAAACGAGCGTACTCTGTACCTTGCAATCGCCTTACCAGAATCCCGCTCAGCACTTGCTGGCCACACGCGGTCCAGTGGGCTCACGCAACGATGATCAAGCAAAAAACGCAAAACACTTGATAGAGCGCAGCAGAACAGCGACCGAACACAACACTGGCATTATTATTATTGCCTATTTCACTTTGAGATGTATATGACTACCGGAACTCCTTCCCACTATTTTTTTTTCGTCTCTTGTGGTATTTTGTAAAACATAACTTCTGTTTTTAATTATTGAATATACGGGCACAGGACAGGCACTTTAATCTCGTGCACATTGTAAAGGTTGTCACGGCACGTGCCCATAGACTCCCTCCACGCCACGCGAGTTACACATCCTCCTATTGACGAAACTGTACGTCGGCGCATCTGCCCTTTATCCTTCGTCAACACAACTCGCTACAGAGAACTAATTGAGGATGCGCGCGTCGATATATCATTGGTCCGTTGTACAGGCGCGGAGAAGCGCGAGGCAAACTTGGCCGATTGGGAAGGGAATCCTATGTTGAATTTCGCGGAAAGGTCAGACGCCTTCCAACCTCATCTCTCTCCGGGCGGGGATATGCGAGCAGCGCCGATTGAACAACTCTGGCCGCAGTAATTAGACACTGCCGATAAGATGACGCTCGTGCGTCGGGCTTTCGCGTGCGCCTTGTCGCAAGCATTTAGCGCGCGTGGTAAAGTCAGGCATGGGCCCCATCCGGTCGATACGCTTTAATGGCGTTCGCGAAATGGCGCTCTCTCAGTGCTCGCCTCCGCGAATAAGCAGGCTTGCTTGCAGGAGACTCACTTGATAGGACTGCAGGGTAAACAAAGTGTGCACGAGTCAAGAAGACATGGCAGGTTCATTTCTTCAAGCTCACTAGTTTTTAGCTCTTCTTACCATCCGACTTTAAGAAGGCCTGATGTCACTTACGGCTGCGCAGAAGCTCTGCAGGAGGAAGTTCTCGCCACACCGTGATTTACGACTCAACTTTTGATTGTAAATAAAAAAAGTCGCGTAGAACAAGTTCCATGTTGCTTGGCCGTTAGGTCAGTATGAAGACTGAATTTATTTTCTGGACTTGATGAGGGCGCGTATAGAGAGGTTCAAGAAATTAAGAAAAGATACTTTTTTGCATAGCCAGTAACACTCACAACACTCTCACAACACTCTTTTTTTTAAGTTTGAGAGACAGTAGGGCGGGTACAACATTTGTAGCCAAAGATTTGATCGAAATATCAAGTGGCGCAAGTCTCACCTTACTTAAAGCTACTCACTGGGCCAAGGACGAATAGCTTTATCTAGAGAAGCGTCGCTATTAGCATTTTCTCTGCAGACTTACGGAGTGTTTTTATTGCACTGTTAAAACCACTCTTTTTGGCCATTTTGATACACTTGTGTGCATCATGTAGGGCTTCAACGAAAATAATAGGGAACATGGGTGTATGGGTCAGTGCAGGGACTCGGCAACGTGGTGGACACTCTCAAGCGTCAGCCGCTGATAGCGCCTGATGCTTGAATGCAGCATTCGCGCGGTTCAAGGTGATGGCACAGGCAAAGGTCATTGAAATGACAGGCATAACTGTGCTTAACGATATGCCTCGAGGCTGGGCTGAGCAGACCCATGTGTGACAAAAGGGGACGCAAGCACCCACTGGGACGAGGTGCGCTGTGTGTCGTTTCAGCAACAATCACGCGCACGTAAGGGCGAAGGTCACTGAGGGCGCAGATTTGGGGAGAATCGACGGACCAAAACCACGACCACTTACCGCTGTGCATGGCACCAAGCATTACGGGAAGGACGCGCTGAAACAACAACGCCAAATTAACATTGACAACAGTGGCTTTGAAGTGACCATATGTGTGGTGTCGACTCGGTGTATACGCGGCACGGGGCGAAATGAAACGTTTCGTTCCTGTGTTTGTTTGTTTGTTTGTTTGTTTGTTTGTTTGTTTGTTTGTTTGT
>JAJIZL010018839.1:1091414-1133993 GCA_023969395.1 Amblyomma maculatum
TTGTTTGTTTGTTTGTTTGTTTGTTTGTTTGTTTGTTTGTTTGTTTGATTATCGTGTGAAGACCGGCATTTGGCGGCCAATTGTGGTCGCTCTGGTCACTGCCGTTTGTATGTTCTGACTGGTTTGTTACTCTTTTGCTCGCTTATATATGTGTCTCGGGAGAGAGTTTAGTGCCAGTAAGCCAAAAGGGGTGTTGTACGCACCAAGTAACCAATCATGCTGATGCTTGCTGCAATCGGCTACGATTCAAGTGTGGGCTGGTCCCCGAGGCATTAAAACTGAACCGGAGGACCCAGTCGAGTGTTTTATGCTCGGCTTGGCCGAGCTAGCCAGATACATATGCTACCCGACCTTGCTGAATATATTTTAGTTTTCTGTATAAACTTTCGTTAATCTAGTTGCTATCTCCAGGTGCCGTTCTCGATATATTATTGTCTTTCGCATCACCATCCTGGAAGGCACCTTTAAACTTTACTGGCGCAGTAGATCAGGATCCTACTTGTAATGCAGGAAATCCATAGGGACAGTCCTTATTAGTATTCGAGCAAAATTGAACGCTTTGCCTGGTGAGTATACTTTACAAATAATTTTTCAAAAGTGCTTCTGGCGACCGCACGCGACCGATTGGGTCAGCACATCCCAGTGCGCACCGCGCACGAACCTCTCAAGTGACGTCAAATGGGCTTGCTGGGGGCGCTCGCTTATTGGAGGCTCCCTAAATAGACGGGTGGGATGGGGCGTGGCGGGGCGCCATGGCGACTTGTTTACTTCTTTTTTTTTTTTGAGCACATATGCAGGCGTGGGCTGAGACGAGGGGAGAGAGGAGGAGCATCATTTTCGATCGCCCATATCTTCAGTGCTAATAAATATAATTTAAAAATTTTTCCGGGACGATTTATGAGATAGGTATTGCTCGTGCGCATTTTCTAGATTTCATGGGTCCTTTAACCAGAGCAATAAAAACGGTTCAGCCTACGTTTAGTGCACGTTGTGTAGACTTACATGAGTCATTGATTCTGTAAATTGACGACGAACGAATGTGGGTAGTTCGGACTTAAATTTCTGCAAAATTTTTACAAAACAAGGTGTTAACACCGATTGTGGCTTTGCGCACAGTGACAGCGCTTGCGGAGAAAAGAGCACGAGCCCTAGCTATTTCTAGCAGCCAAGAGCAAAAAAATAAAAACGTAGAAATTAAAGCATTCTAAAGTAATAAATTACAATCATATGTGCATTATCGGAAGCTTTCTCGCAGCCTTCAAGTATGCAAAATTTGGTTCGAAACCTCTTTAATCTTGGCGTAAATATATTAGAACCTGCATAATAACCCCACTTTACAAAATGCTCTTTGATACGTAAAGGAACTGCCATTATTTCTTGATGGCATTTGCTGTCGGTTGTGGACTTTAAACTTTGCGTTCATTTTTCACAATCTTTCTGGCGCCAAAATTTGATTTTCGCTCTTAAAACGAGAAACTAAATAAATGTAACGCCCTGAGACTCGGAACTTTCCGCTTTGTGGGGAAGTAAAAGAGAAAGTGCGACGACAAATAATGGGAGTCGCTTTTCGCAAATTCGGATTGTATTTCCCTATTTCCCTTCAGTCTATGCTCCAATCCTTCCCGAAAAGGGAAGCGGACATGGGCCGATGTTCTCTGATGCATTGTTAATGAACGACGCGACCACGTCTCGACTCGTCCCGAGAGAGGCGAGCGGGGGCGGAGGCGTCGAAATAATTAAGGTGCCGCGTCACGGCCGCTGTTGCGACGTTCTCTGAGCTTCGCGGTCCTTCCTCTTTTCTCCCGAAGCTTCGTTTTGCTCCTCTCTTTACGGTCAAGAAAAAAAATTTGCTCCTTTCTAGCTATTTCTTCCGACTTCTTCCGCCGAATGTGAAGTTTGCTAATCAAGCGACCCACTTATGGGGCGGCGCTGCGTCCTCGAGAAAAGTTCTCCGAACTTTGCCGACGCTTGAAATGCGAAAACCGGATTGCTTCTTTCCATGAGAAACTCCCAGAGACAACACACAATAGATGGAGGAAGAAAGTTAGGGAAAAAGGTCGAGTGTCTGATTATAACTGAGAAACCCCTTTCACTCTACTTATGTTTGTCTGATATGCGTAATGTCCTTGCCTTAAAGGGCGGACAATGCTTAGTCTTTGATTATGAATCGGAAGAGGCAGAGTGATAACTTGTACTTATTTGCCTGACTAAAAAGATTACCTTACGAGAAGTTGTACTGGTCAGGATGAATAAAACGGTAATTAATGTGCCACCATGCAATACTTGGATGTTTTTCGTTCTTTACATCCGAGCAAGAATAAAGGCCACAAGGGCGCGAGAGATATCAACCATTAAAGAAAGATAAATGCTGGCGGCTGGAAGAAAGAAACATTGAGTTTTGGTTCTCAATGCAAGTCGGTTCAAGCTCACTTCTAAGCCATAAGGCAAATGTTTGATCGACTTGAGACTGGTGAACCGCAAAACGAAATAATACTTTGTCCTTTCTGGTTACTGTAAATAAAATACTATTAAAGTATCTGCAATTCATCCATGCAGCTAACGATTTCATTTATACTAAGTGAATATAGCATTCCTTGTAATGCCAAAAAAAAAATCTAATCAATCTTTTTTTTTTGTTGTAACTACCGTACTCACTTGGAGGAGAACGCGAACTCACCAGCCTGATATTTATACGTGCATGTCTCAATGTTGTTCTCTTGCTTTCACAATGAAAAGTTTTTTGAATTTGCCCAGCGGTGCGCCCAAATGGTATCGTTTACTCTTGCTTTGGACAGAAAATGAGTCGATAAATAAAGGACCAACAACACCACGCAAACCCGCACAATGAATTCTGGACTCTCAGATAATTCACTGCCAATTTTTGTCTTCGCTTTTTTGTTATTTACTGCGTAACTTGAAACTCAGTAGAAGTTTCTTTCGCGTTCGATTACGCATAGCGCGCAAAAGGAAAACAAAATCAAAATATGCTGTTTCACATTCAATGATCGAGTGCGTCATTATTGCCCGCCGAGCACTCTGCGTTGTTTCAAAATTGAAAATGAGCCTTGATGAATGAGCTTGCTCTTTCAAATAGCGTCATCAATATAACGCAGTAAATTATTCTTCATCAGTTCCTGCACCTCCTATATCATCTTCTGTAGGGGTTGTGTTACAGAAAAAAAAAGGGTCGTTAAGAAATAAATTATGGCTACATACAGTATAACGTGGTACAACAATTCACATAGACGAACTAAAGATAGCAGATAAAATCGTTTCCAAAAAGCGCGCGCTATAGAAAAAAGCGTGTCTTGTCATACTTCTCGTATTCTTCTTGGGCTCAGTTTTATGTCACCATACGCACCAAAATCTGAAACCTCTCTTTTAGGCTACTCATTCTTTACGTACAAAACAAGCTTCTTGAATTTCATGAATGTCAAAAATTGCTGATGTATACAGTTTCTTTGTTACCTTACTGCGCTTCATGGTATTGTATGGATTGGTGCTTTTTAAGAAAAGACACGAACACAATATGGTGCGTCATATGCAGCCATGACAAAAAACTACAAGAAAAGTGATATATGAAGCCGTAATGTTGAAGCAGCTGTACACATGAAATCACAGACAATGGCAGGCTTCATTTCAGCTTTTCGAGGTGGAGGAAAGAAACACAATCCTCACAGTTTGCACACTGCAATGTCATACAGCAAGCTGCTCCAACTTGCATAAAATTTCGCTTCGAAGACAGGATAGGTGTAATCCTGGGAGTTTTAGGATCGATTATTGGTCATTGTTTGAATGATCAGTCTGAAACTAATGCTCTAATAGGCTATACTCTAGTTTTACCACATTTTTACTTTCTTTACTAAAGTTCTGATTATGTCATGAAACACGTACTTAACGCTCTAATACTTTACACTGAATTACATCGCGCAACAATATTTATTTCTTCAAGCGAAATTTCCTTCCCATCGTTTCAGCACTCACCAAGTTTGTAGGGAAACATTTGATTTCATGCATGTAATTCCAGTGATCGGCCAGTAGCTTTCAATAAGAATTGGGCGTTGTGGCATACACACATTGTTCCGACTTATCTAAATTTTATTCGTGTGCGTGAGGTGTACTATACACTTTATTCAAAATCGCAAGCTTATGCACACGGATTACCTGCTCCACGTGAGTACCGCTGCGTAATAAAATGTTAAGTGATGAAGTTGAAGAAAAGATCTTGGTACAACGAGTTAAACCAATATTTGTTACGGTATGAAATATATATTGGGCTGAAATTTGAAAGGAAAGAGAAATAATAAGAAAATTTTCCAGCAAGCAATACCAGTCAAGAGAGGCTAGCTAGTCCTAAATGTTTAAGTTCAAGACTTTTCTTCCGTTTTCCTCCATTTACCACTCTTATTTTCTCACTTCTGTAAATTGTTAAATGTTGGTGAGAGTGCTCATTCACTGGATTATTATTAATGGATCATTGAATCTGCACTACTCGGAAGAAACTATTTGTAGTTCGGTTGCAATTTTCACGCATGATGTAAAGTGAGTACTACTATTATTATGCAGTCGATATTCTCGACCATAAACCCTGACTGCTCTTTGAAAGGTCGAATTATAAAGTTAAAGCTCAGCTACTTTGGTCATCTGATGAGAAGAGAGGAGTCGCTGGAGAAATATTTGATGTTGGGAAATGTTAAGGGTCAGCGGAGAAGGGGTAGGCAGCGAACGCGATGGTTAGATGGCATCCTCGTGGCGCTGCAGATGAAGTTATGGGATGTTAGTAAGATAGTGAGAGACCGGAAAGCGTGGCGTGACATGGTCCATAGGGTCACGAAGAGTCGGACACGACTGAACGACTGAACTGAACTATTATTATGATCATTTGTCAACAATTTCTTGTTCTGATCTAAATTAATAAGAAGCAGTGCAAAGTGCACCACGCTTCATTGGCTAACATTGTCACAGTTTTGCGGCTAGGGCCATCTTTGTACCGCGTCCCTTCTGCGCTGCCCTAACGCACCTAGCCACGCTGCTAACGCTTTCCGATAGGCAACCGTTCCTAACAGATGCCACTTGAATGAAAATGTCTCGACTTTGACAATACGACCAACAGAAGCTTATTCGCAACGACACGCAGAGAAAACGCGATCTAATGGCACGTCGCAGCAGAAGACTCCGCTACAAAACCCGTGTGGCCTTCGTGCGTACACAAAGACGCTGATATAGCATTGCTGGCGGGCCACCAACGCAAAAATGAACGCGCCTATATGGGCTTAACTTGAATGCAGATTCGCGTAAAACGCAGAAGAGGACACAAATTTCGAATGCACCATACAAAATATTTCGTAGATATATTGGGACACTCTTGTTAGCTACGCAAATGAGGAAAATAATGCAATACCTTCTGCAGGCACCTATTGATGAGGGTAGAAGCATTAGAGAGAAGTGGAAATATGAGGCCAATCTAATATAAGGTCTGTTATTATGCGTCGTCCTCCAGGCGCTCAATCGGGCCCTCGTTACGGGTGACCCTGCACGTCCCACATAACAAGTGGACCCATTGTTGCCTTTCCCCGAAGACGTCACACAAAGACGAGCGCAGCTTTTCTGAAGAAGCTATTGACTCATGATGGATCGGTTCCGTTTTGAGAGATGGTGACTCGAAGATTAATCACGCGCGCTGCACGTGCAAGGAAATTTCGAGCTCGGCACACGACCATTGATGAATGGCCCCCAGAAAAAGGACATATACAGCGAAGGGGGTGATGATTGATTTTAAGTGAGCGGGGATTTACTGAATTTGCTCGTGTCGTTATCAGCATGCTTTTTGGGCGTTCGTGCAGCAAGTGTACAGACAGTGCAGCAAACGTACCTGGGCTTTCAACAGTGAATGAAAGGTAATTTTAGCAAAGTAATTTAGCTTCTCTGCCCTCCTTTCATACAACACTACAACAGTTGAAGTGTTATAGCAAGCTAATTGCGATTCGCAAGTTAATTATTCATCAAATAATTTTGACCGCTATATATGCTTTAGATTAGGATAAATGATCTGGTTTTTCACAGAGGCTCCTTCTGGTTAATTTTGATGATAACTGTGCATGATCCTCAGTAGACAGACAGCTGCACAACGTGAAGTATTAAGGGGCGCCGACCACAAAGGTAAGTTTTCATTAGCAGCATAACACTGTAATTAAAATACCATATCGCGATTGGGTTGGTGAGGAACGATGTAACTATCTCTTTCCTTGTAAATGAAGGGCGTAGCGTGAGAATATGTTGGTAAATTTTCTCTCCTCTTCAGAACAAAAATCAAAATTTTAAGACACTAAGAGCTCCAAAAAAAGAATTAAATATACAAAGCTGAATGAGAGGCCGTATTGGTTTACGATTTACAATGAATTGGCTTAAATCAATCTACTTTTTTTATTCCGGAATTCCTGTGCAATCCTTCCTGTCGTATAACCTACTGTTCTCTTTCCGTCGTGTAGTGATCTTTGCCATCTTCTTTTCGAGCCTACCGCTTTACTTTGCTTCCACTGTCATCTCTTTCAGAAACAGACATATATTAGAAACGATGTATTCACTCCGATGGATTAATTGACGAAATACAATGCCCGGTTTGAAAAGCCGAAGTGCTTTGATCTGGTTGCGAAAATGTGGTCCGTCAAGATCGACACCTTAATTCTTGTCGGTAACCGCGCTGTCGACGTTCAAAACGCAAGACTCGAGATTCAGGCTACGTATTACTACTGAACGTTTAGTTAAGCTTGTAGTTAACGAAATTGCAAAGGCCCATAAGCCAGAAAGCGTTGAGTCTGGCTACGCACCATAGCTCGCGACAAAACTCGGGCCCCATGTAATGTCTTCACCAGTGCCGCATTACGCGGGTGCAGTGAGTCATGAATTAGTCATGAAGAGTCATCAAGTGAGTCACAAATATCTACTGTTCCCTTGTGCGAGCTTTGTACGCCTCCTATTGCTACGCGGATACGCAAGGCTGTTCGGTACGGTCACTGTACTCTTGGCAGGTTTATGGCATTGCCATCCTACGCCTGCGTATAAGGTGTCATAAGGTTTCGGAAGCCCCATACACTCGGACTACAGAGAGAATCGGTGAGTGAGGCACACCAAGAAAGGCTTCATGTGCCCTCTTCCTCTTCGGGGCTTCGACGTTGCCGACTATGGCGTATCAATCTGCTGACCTTTCCTCTCTCCTTAGTTCAAGTCCACGCTTTCGATTGACAAAAAAAAAAAGAGCTATGACAAATTCAACTACGGAACCAGTGAAATTGAAAGGAGAGTACCCAAACAATGATCTTATCGTAGCGTAGAGAAGAATTGATAACAAAGGATCCGCCGAAAAGCACAATATGTCATCCATTCTTCTAGAGCTCCAGAGTCAGCAAAGCACCAAATGAAAAGATGAATGAGAAATCAGCAGCCGTATTATATATTTTGTTCATTGTTTTTTGTTCCTTTCAAGCAGCTCCTTTCGACCTGGCCCCTACGTCTTATCCGGCGCACCTACAAAGAATATTTCCTTTTCGCTACGTTCCTGCTGTATACGTGCTGATGCCTTGCTTGCGTAAATGGCGTATCGGTTATTTTACGACGACGCTCTTCAAAATGTGCGAGGGCATTAAAGGTAGTTTCTCGTGTTTATTTGTTATTTTCCTAGCATGCACGGCGCCAGTCTCAGCGTACCTCTTTTTGACTCAGGATGGCTGGATCCGCCGTTACCGTTTCTGAGCCTGAATGTTATCGCAGGCCTGCTTTCCAGTTTGACGGGTAGAAAGAATCGGAGGCGGCACGGGCTGCCCTTCGCGCACGAAGCCACATGTAATACTTTACGGGGCTATTAAATTACCCCTACGGGCCGATTTGGCGCCTCCACCGCCGTGGATCGCATGTGCTGCTGGGAGGAAATGAAAACCAGGAACGACCCCGCTGGGGGAGGGGGGTAATAACTCTGCGGCCGTTTAGATTTTTAGGAGGGGGGCATGCCATTGCGCCTCGTGAATTGCTTTGGAACGAACACGTGTCAAGTATTTTCGAGAGATGTTCGCCTTGTAACGTCGTTTATTAAGCGGCGATACCAAACGATTTGGTTACGTTTTGTAGCGCAGTTAAGTGATTTAACGAAAATAACGTGTCACTGCAGGAAGGTGTATGCCGACGACAGTGGTGTGGGCTTCACAGTATTGCTGATTTAAAGAAATAGGAAGGTTTCAAAGATCACATTTATAATGGGTGCATCTTTCTTGAGCACAATTACATCTGTGATGTTGTTTGTGTTAGGATATTGAGTGAGTGAGGCGACACATCTGATTTAATTGTTTATTTATATTGGTTTGATTGACTGTGACTTCTGTCGTACGCTATAGTCAGCTATTGATACAATAAAGGAATGAGTCTCGCCTCTTTTATTTATTTCAGGCTGGAGACCGTAGCTTTAAACAAACTGCAAAATTACAAAGCCAGTTATATGCGCCTCTTCTGGAAGTTAGAGAGGTTCTGCTTGTCAAGCGAGGAAAGAAAAAGAAATAATGTACTGTAATAAAAGCTGAGTTCACCGAATGTATTCTCCTATGTTGCATAGGCAGTATGGATTCTGATACATTCCAAGCCTGTTCGATATGATCAATAGGGGTTCCGGCAAGAAAAAAAAGATACAAAAATGAACAGAACACAAAGTCGATGCTTGCTGAATCAATCCTGTGCTCTCTTTTTTTGTGCATCTTTTGGTGCAAAACTTCCAAAGGCGCCATCGACAAATGGCCGACGAAGACGACTTTTGAAACCATACGTTTTTGCAGTGCTCAAACTGCTTGACTAAATATAACGACTTTGTAGCTCTATAGGTGCAAATGTCATTAATAGTCATTAATGGGAGGGCAGCCCAATTATGAAGAAGAAACCGCTTTAACGGCTTTTAGCTGCCAATTTACCAGGTGAGTGCGGAAACGGTAGGGCTGCGGAAAAGGACTGCAATGGCCTATTGTAATAAGAATCACTAATTGTCCAAAACCGCAGAAGTTCTGCCTAAACGTGAATTGAAATGAGCCTTCATAGGGGCGAGAGTAAAATAGCTTCAACCGCTAACTGTCAACGCTATCAATGAATTTACACTGCATGGCGTTTCATTTTTCGCGTACACATAAAAACAATCTGATGTTTTCGTTCAAGTAAACTGTAATTTCTTACTTCCCATTCGTACATGCCGGTGTTTTGGAAAATATGCATCTACCCACATCACTATATTTCCAAACTAATCATTCGAACGCCTCACGTCGGCCGCTGGAAAAAGAGCCGTGTTCGGATATGCGCAAGTATTCGTCGTACAATCTTGACACGGAGAAAGTTATTCTTGCAGTTGCTCATATACTGCTGCAGTTGCTGAAATCAAGTAGTCACGAAGGGGAAATAATATTACAAATATATTGCGGACTTCGCGCTTTAAATATCTTTTTACGTTATCTGGTTCTACTTTACTGGGATCTGTCTGTTTTAACTGCACTTCGCTCATTTCTCAGAAGATAGAGATTGCATTCTTGTAGCTAGCCGAATTCTGTCATAAAACGGTAATAATACAATGCTCTCTGTTTCAGTGTTTTTGCAACACACGCTGCAGACTCATTTGCAAGCTTCGATAAGCTTAACGATCTCCTAGGAGCGATTAGAGTCTCGAAGACCGCGTCTGAACAAAGCGACATTCTGTGTTTCTCGTATAGCACTCGGTCGTAAACATTTACTGACGGCAAAACATTTTTTTTTTCTATTCAGACGGCCCTTGAGCTGCTCGACAGTAGGCTCAAGGCGTGTAAATACATAATTCTGTCTGTATGCGCATGGTCGAACACGCATTCGCTTCAAGAACCTTGGATTGGCCCTAGTCGTAAAAGGGCATGTGAACTTTCCGTACGACATATACATACCATCCCCTGGTCCATTTCGTTTCCTTCGGATGATATTCCTTATCGGCGTTTTCGCATGAGCGGACATCGTGTGAGAGTCACTGCCTAGTAAACAATGCAGTACACGCGCCGAAAAGCGATTTTGTTCGGATGTTTATTAGCATTTCTACAAATGCTGGACGATATGCTGTAGAATACTGCCAAAGAGCCCCAACGCAATCGCGCTAATAACATGTCTTTTTTTTTCTTTTTTTAGTTTTGTGCTCGCAATAAAAGTGGGTTTTACTTTTTGTGAGAAATTGGTTTTTAGAGTTAAAGCCCTTCATATGCACCGTATAGCCTTACCTAAGCCAGCAAGCTTGAACATTTCTTCTCTACAGCGTCCTTATGAAAGCTTAAGCTACTGTCACACAACACACTGCATGAAACCTCCAGGCAAAAAACTGATTCTTTCAAATATTTGTCTAATCTCTGCCATCCTATGAAATTTCCCAGCGTTTAAAAATTCGTAGTCTTGCCTCAGAAGCATCTGTTTTGAAAAACATGTGTCGAAGTTTCGAGTACTGAGTTCCGAACAAATTAATAAAAAGGTTGTGTAGATCGTTGAAAGTATTAAAGCGTTGCACGAAAACCAGCGTTCCTTAAAAACGGAGTTCACGACTGATAATATTTAGTAGCCAAGACTTCAAATTTCAAACCGCCATATTTCAGGCTAACCAATCATCCTTTTACCTTTCCATCCGTTTTTACCAGTTTCTGCCGCATTGCTGTTGTTAAATGTCTACGCTTAATAAAGCAGTTGAACAACGTTTGATTGATAATGAATTAATCATTTGCATCTCACTCCTTACAAAGCGGATGGTAAAATCTAATGTCAACGCTGTACGACTTCAACATTTCTTTTTCTAGATTGGTACTGGGGCTTTTTCATTTTAAAAAAGCGTTTTCAGCAAAGCCCTCTTGCAAGAGGCGCCGATTTCGGAAGCCTTTGCAGATGAAATTTTATCACAAATTTTATAGCGTGTTCTTTACCCAGCATGCTACGTGCACAAGTGTTTTCAACCATGGAAGGACGCAGAAACTCCTACTGGCCAAACTTGAGCGGAATGCATTAAGTGATTTCATACACTGTGCGTGTAATATCGAGATTTTTAACTATCTTCGCTCTCCATGAACTTAAGAAACCGAGATCACGTGGTATGCCACTCGTGTCGCATCCAGCTCACCGGTTTTCAACCCTCCGAGCCTACGTAGAGCCTTTTTTTGTCTGTGTTCTTTGGCTTGTTTCCTTCCCTGAGCTGCTCTCCAACCACGCCCGAACTCGAGCGAGGCGAATGTTATTGGCGTTGCTGCTCCTGACACGCTGCTGCAAAGACGTCCGCGCGACCCGAGCGTGCAAAGAGGTCGATACGCGCCCTTTCGAAGCTGCCGAGCTTTACTTACATCGAACGCGCGACGCTCCAAGAATGCAATCTCGCACCCCGATTCCCCCTCTGCAAGGGCGAGTAAGCATTCAAGTCTTACAGAAGGCCAGTTGCAACTCTTCCCGGTATTTTCCTTGTTTTCTTTTTATTTTCCTTCAGATGCTACGGCAGGACTTCATTGTAGGTTTCGTATTGAGGTGCCAATCTACAGCTAAAGGATGAAAGAACTTCCATACGCAGCGGCAGATGCCGATGTGACGTAGGAAAGGTTCGGCAGCAAACGACCTGCGTCTGTTGCGAAGTACCTCCCCGTTCCGGTATCTTTGATGGGTCAAAGCAAAGCATGAAAACAAAATGCACTGCCTGCTGTACAGCCAATACAGCACGTTCGCACTAAAAAATTCGTGGGCCTCCTTTCTGCTCCCTATTTTTTCGCGGCACTTCTCTGCGTGCTTTTACGTTGTTGTTTATTTTGTTTTGTTATGTTATATTCTCCTATGTCAACTTGCGTCAGATCTTGTCATGTCGGCCGGTACACAACAGTCAACAAATAACAGTCTGCGACAATAAAACTTCAGCTGCAATACATATGAACGCCAAAAAACAACAGCACCACAAGAAGACGCTGCTTCACCTTGTGAGAATTCAACATTCCCTTCGCTCGCACGACGCGGCGAAAGGAATGCTGTAGTCCCACAACCCCGACGTCTTTCTTTGTATCCCTCCTCTTATTGCTACCTTGTTTTTCGGTCAAGATTCCAAAGCGCCGGTTTAAGATGTCAGCTCTCGTAAATAAGAGAAAAGTATAAGCTTCAGAGCAAACGTAAATGCAAATGCAATAAAGAAAAGAAGGTGAGAAGTTGTCTATAATAGGGGAGTAACAATAACTATCGGCACTGCCAAAAAGAAATGTCTTCCTTTTCTTTTTATCGCTTTACAGCCGCCTCTGCGTGCTGTTTCAGACTTTACTATGTTACCTTTAGCTTCCGTGACCCAAGTATAGACTAGTGGCGGCAGCATACATGAGCGTCCACGTCACTGTAAAATGCTCCTCTTGATGAACGTTCCTTATCAAAATATTGTGAGCCTTTTGAGTCCTATCCACAGCCGCGGTTTATCATGCTCGAAGATGTTAAAGTGCTCGGGCCATCGCTGCCGGGACAGAGTTACTTTGCGTCGTTGCGGCTGGTGGCTCGTCGGATAAGCAATATTCTGGCAAAGTGTTAGATTGCATTCCTGCTCTGTCAGTACCACCGCAGCATTGTGATTTTGTGGATGCATAATCACTATGCAGAATGTGAAGTGAAGTTCCCCGAACTCGTGCACAACTGGAATATGAAGATGCCGGCATTATTAAACGGACTTTTTTTTTTTTTAACTTTCTTTGTATCTTCTGTCGCTTATACACCATTTTTGGTGAGTTGCCACAGTCTTGTATTCTACGATACAGACAAACGTCAGGTTGTCCTTAGTGTCTCTTTAAAGCCGCCGTGTCACAGATTGCATCCCACATAAGCCAGGATTTCTGTCACAGTTTCTCCTGCCGATTCACCGGTGCGCAATACGAGGCTTTGAAAGTGACCTCTACCGCCCTCGCAGAATCCGATGCTGTGTTTTGCAGCGTGGAAGCTAGGTCTTAACGAAGATGCCACCTTCTTTCTCGGCACTGAACACGCATCAATTTTGCAGCAGCACGAGTTGCAGTTCACAATATACTTTGCGACTCAGATTGTCAAAACTTCTACCCCTTGGTCTGCGTACCACCTCTAACCACATAGTCTGAGTCACGTTTCGCATTTACTATTCGGTTGCAGCGTTTCTGGGCTTGACTAGCAGTGACTTTATCTGTTCTTTTTGTTTTCGGGGCCTGAGACGCCTTAGCAAATAAAATAAAACAAGC
Organism: Amblyomma maculatum; assembly: GCA_023969395.1. Lineage (NCBI taxonomy): Eukaryota > Metazoa > Arthropoda > Arachnida > Ixodida > Ixodidae > Amblyomma > Amblyomma maculatum. Next base: position 1,104,653 of record JAJIZL010018839.1, read on the forward strand.
ACACAAACATGGTAAGAGCAACGAATGCGTGCAGCCGTAATTGGTTCCTGAAAATGCGAACCCGCTTTCATTCCGGATTGCAACCTGCGAAAAGCATAGCCGAGGCACAGAGCGCGTGGACCACATTGTGCCTCATTGCCTTTTATGGTCCTGGCAGTAGCAAGGGCGTTTGTGCTGACGCCAAGCTGATTGCATTTTCAGAGAGGGACCCGAAGAACTGTGGAAGAGACGCCGGCGGATCCTGTGACCTCGGAGGTTTCCCTGAATGAAAAAAGGGTACTTTGAAAAAGCCACGTGTTCTAATTATAATATGTACTGATGATGCAGATTTAATACTACCCTTGGGAGAGATTGAGTATAACGTGATCCAAAAGAAACTTGCATTTTACTAGCTACATTTTAATACATTTTTAGACTCTCTTATATTTCGGACTTCTTCCAAACTTTGACACATACTTTCAAGGATATTACACTACCCTTAACTTATTAGAGTTCTAGGATTACGTTAACGTAGATTAGATGCAAGCCTTCAGCAGGAGCTTTTCAATTGGCTCTGCTCTCCAACAACGCAAAAAAAAAACAAAAATTACTGAAAGGGCGCTTGTGTCAATACAAGAAGGGGGCGCAGCTTGCGAGTTATTCAGACTGGCATGGCGTCGTAAAGCACGCATTGAAACAGACACTCTAACTCTTTTTACTGCCGTATTTGAAGACAATAAACTAGTTAGGCGTCCCCCATCCACCTCATGAAAGCTGCATCTCAAGTTGCTCTAAAAACTATATAAGCACATCACAAATACTCGTTGGCGACCGGTCGTAAAACATCCATTACAATAATATTCACGTGTCCTTTAAAGTCATTCCTGCGAGAAGTCGCTTACCTTATTCAACATATACAATGCATGCTCCTAGACTTTAAGTGTTCCTACAATAATGTGTAACTACACAACGCCGATCCATCCTGACCATCGGTTCGATCTACTATTTTCCTGCCAAAGTGCACGATGTGAAGCGGCAAATTAAATTCGTGACATGCTCGCCGATAAACCATTCCTTTATGGCCGCTGCCGATTGTGTACGCCGCACAGACTGCATGGCTGTCGCTGTCTTCTTCTACGCGTATTATAAAAGGGATTTTATCTTGTTGGTCCCTGTCAAAGGAGCTTGGACTAATAAGCGTTTTCTTTTTATAATGTTGAGAAAGGGCCAGACACATCAAAATTAGGACAACAGGACAGCACGTCCACGTTACGGGATGATATCGTGTCCGAACTAGGCGTTTTCACCAGGACAAACGTAAAAAAAGAAAGGGCAGGGGTCAAAACATGGGAATTTATACTACACACAGATAAATACGGTGGAATGCCATCGGCCAGTACGATCGATCTTTGGGCGCAGAGGCACGTCTTGGATCTTGACTACTATGCTTCGCTGTCCTGACATACGTTGTTGCAGAGTCGATTGCAAAAGGAATTGGTTTCGCGTAAGCCACATGGGAGGTCATAAAACCTTGCAATGCAAGACTTTCTTCGGGTTGCCTGTTTACTATATTGCCAAAGTTAAAAAAAGAAGCGCGAATATTGTTCTTCGTTGAATAAAAACGGTTACGAACCCAGCCGTTTCCTTACACGTGCCCATAAATTTCAATCTCCCAAGAAATAACGGTATAATAATGTTTATATTAGCGCTCATGTTCAAAAGGCGGGTATTTTTCACATTGTTTCGTAGTAGATATTGCGCAGTGGTGAAGTACGAGCTAGTCTTATCTGCTGAAGTTTACCAACACGGTCATATCTAAAAAGAATCAATGGTATAAACGTTCATTATTGGAATACTCCATTACGTAACCCCTACCAGTAAAATGAACAAAATAATTTTGTACAATGGGGGTTTGTTGAAACTCGAGATGCGTGGCGGGAACAGTCGACGTACAAGCAAGTCAAGCGCACGCAGTGATAGCGATGCCACTGAAGACAGCGCGTAGAGTCTTCTTCCTCATCTTAAAAAGTTAATCTTCATTTTGTTCGAATTTATAGGTTTTAAATCACACCGATCTGTGCTTCAACCCTTCACTCTGAACAAAATCGACAAATGTTAAGCACAGCATGCAATGTGGCTGGGATATTAAGATAAGCGCGCTAATTTTAATCTGATAGTTTGTTACAGAATAAATAATCTGGTATTGTTACATCCTGGGATATATGCCAGTAGATTCACCCACTCTCCCGCCGTATAACGTGTAGAAAAACGTAGCGTTTAGGGATCTTTTTTTTTTTTTCTGCGCTCCTATTAATCCTGTACCTTTCCACGCGTCAATTAGTGACAATTAAAACAAAGATGATGGCACCGTCGTGACGCAAACAAGCTCGCTTTGAAGGATACCACTTTGCGTGCATTCATCATTATTATGTTACGAAACAGCGTTATGCCAGCGGACACGTATTTCCAAGTGCAATGTATTTCTTTAAGTGACGTTTCCTTCCTAGCGTGTATGACAGCGCCTAGAGTATAAGCCGCCCACCATGAAAGCTGTGTTGAGACCTTCAAAGCTGTCCTTCACTTTCGACAGGATTTGCATGTTGATGGGATTGCACGCAAGAGGCGCACGTGGCACTGACCGTCAGCGGACCGAAACAGGCTTGGTGAAATGAATTTCCGGGAGATCAGCTTAGGGGACGTAGAAAGGTCAGAAATACGAAAAAGAAAATTCCTGAAATCCTTCAACAAAAAGTATAGAGACGATCCCTTTCTACTGGTCGCTGTCCCTGTCTCGGATACCTCTTGTGTTTTGAGCAAGTCGGTGCTCTTGAATAGAATGGATGTTTTCATTGCAAACACTCATACGTAGAATAGAGAGAAGAAAAAAAAAAGAAAGCGAGGCTTCAAGCACTTCCGCTCCTTCACTGCCTTTACTCGGACTTAGGAGAAAGCTGATTAGCTTCATTTTTCGTTTTTTCTTTTTTCCTTCCTTTCTTTCTTTCTTTCAAAGTAGATAAGGGATTACATCAGACACTCAAGGATCCTTAGCCAGGTGCTAGCAGTGGATCCAAAATGGATACAAGTATGTCTACTGACGACTCAGGAAGAAAACAAAGTACATATTTACCAGTGCGGAATGAAACTAAAACTCTATTACATGACAAATATAACGAAACGAGAGAAGAAAACGGACAAGCGTACCTTTCTTATTCGTCAACGCGACTGGCATTCATCTTAACTAGGCCGACTGAAACAATATTACTAACCAAAGAAAATATAACGGATCGGTATAGTATAAACTAGAAAACGTATGCCTTTTCAACTTCTCTTGCGAAGTAACGAGACGAGCACGTAAGGCCTATCTGACCACTTTCAATACACATTTATCCTAGTACAGCGAAACTACGGTGTGTGGTGCTATGTTGCACTTCAGTGTTATGGAAGCGAACAGAGCTTCTTCAAAAGAAAGAAAGCTACATAGCTGCACCACTCAACAGTGCAAATTAGCGGTGTTGATTAGTTGCGTTCGTTTTAACTAAGCGTTTCTCTGATGTGATGATTATTTAAATGTATCTCTTTCGCGAGAGTGCTCGCATAAGGACCCTAAACTGCAGCACTGCAAGAACCTTCCTTCACTCGATGCATGTATATGTCGCCCGGAATTTTGATGTGTGGACGAAGTGAAAGCGCGATGCTGATGTCACTGTGCATGACGGGTGGCGGGATGCGACCTGGTTAAATCAGACTTCAAGCACTTCCAGGCAAAAAAAGAACATTCCTGTGTGGTGGGTAGGTAGCACATATTCGGCTCTCGATGCTATAGGGGCTGAGGTTCGAGTCCCGCTCGACCAGCTTTTTTTTTTTTCGGTGTGATAGCTTTCTTTTTTTCTCATTTACCCGAGGCTTCAGCCATACGGACGAGATAGACAGTATTCGCCGTCTGTGGATCCATAGTTCTACGCATTAAAACCGCCCCAAAGAAAACGCTCCTGGTAGAAAGCATAGGCTTTGCAGCGAACAAGGTAGCAGCGGAGAACTGCCACATTGCCGTTGGTGCAGGATGCAGAAGAGCATCTCACGTGGCGCCCTTCCACGAGTACAAAAGAAATGGGGTATTACCATCGAAATTTATGAATAGTTTTTATGAATGTTGCAAAAATTAATTTTGGCTACTAAAGCTTTATATCTGTCTATACACTTCCTACTGTTTTACCTATATTTACCTGCTTTCTGATGGCATTTGATAATCACCATTGAAAAACTTTATGCACAGCAGTCGCTTCGAAACAAGCGCGTGAATCCGTGACGTAATAACTTCTTAATGAGTACATGACCACTAACTCAATAAGGAGTCATCATAAACAGGGTTATTTCACGCGCTTAACCAGCGCGAACTGCTTTATCTTGTAGGAATAAACAAAACAATCAGACCTGTAACGGCTATAGACGTGCATTAAGCATTTTACATGGCACCGGCTTAGGCCGTCGAGCCGCACCCGAGGAAGCGACCGACGCAAAGCCATAGGCGAAGTGGATATACTGCGATGCTCTATAAACAGCCGCATAAACAATACACAAGGAAATGAGTTGTCTTGTTTAACTTTTGCCATTACATACTGGTCATGCCATAAAATAAGCAAATATCAAATTAACACAAAAATAGAGAACAAGAAACCAGGTATAAGGCTGCAGGTGACTTAACCTAATGTCAAGTATGTCAGGCCCCAAATCTCCAGCAAAGTGCAAGTCCTGCCCTCTGGTGCCATTCTTCCTGTTAAGCGTAGTCTACCGTATATTGTGGCAAAAATCACAGCAACTAACATAGAACCGTGTTCTTCCTCTATACGGACAAGGCATTACTGCCGCTAAGGCTAGCTGAAGCGAGCTTGGGTGGGAGTAAAGGAAGCTCGACACTCAATCCTGCTGCAGAACGTGGCGCAATAAAATTATAGAAGTATAAAAAGCGCTGCAAGGCACAGAACAAGGTCACCGCGCCCATTTCAGACCCATTGCAGGGCTGTGTCAGCCGGTCTTGACGTTCTCTGAATGCTCCACTTACCGAAGTGGCTGCGCTAAGCTGCGGAAAGAAAACCACATTGTTGGTGCCCTACTTCTGTAGGCATTGTCTTGTCCCCCATCACAGTGCTATGCAGTTGCATTTGTTGCCGATTTGGTTGGGAAAACTCACCTTTTCTTTTTCCTTTTTTTTTTTCTTGCTATCGAAGCAACGAGCAGGTAATAGGTGCAGATGCACAGGTCAGCCCCGGATCTTCTCTGATAGCGCACACGCACCACTTGCATTCGCCTTGGTTGCGTTGAGGCCAAACACAGCTGCCCGCGTTCAAGGTGAAGACCTTGTGAGCCATATCTTGAGCAAAATCGCACTTTGACGTCTCGCTGGTCATGTTACGAGAAAATATTCTACAAACAGAAGCAATTCATGTTTGTTCAGCTTATTACTGCACCGAATAAGACTTTTCTCGGGTCCTCCAGGCTGTTTTTCCCATGAACTGGAACATTGCAGTACTCCAAATTAGGTTTTTGCGTACGTATTAAGCGACTGCACCGGGTTAAAGGCTATAGGACTAAACTACACCTAAACAGCACTTTGAACTGGAATGATTCGATGTCCAGCTCGTGTACCACAGTAAAACTGCCGTCCTTTACCTAAGCTTTGGAAGTCGCTGAAAGTAAAGGAATCTTGTCCACCTCGAGCGGCCTAGAAGATGCCAAGTGGTTTCAATAACCCTATGAAACGAGGCCCTTTAAGGAATAAAACTGAACTGAACTGAATATAACATACAGAAATAAACTTTTTCTAGTTTTTCGCTCGCTCTCTCTCTTTCTTTCTTTCCTTCTTTCTTTCTTTCTTTCTTTCTTTCTTTCTTTCTTCCTTTCTTTCTTTCTTTCTTTCTTTCTTTCTTTCTTTCTTTCTTTCTTTCTTTCTTTCTTTCTTTCTTTCTTTCCAACATTGATGTAATATTTCGGATTCAAATTTGAAACTTCGTGTCACTAACAATCGTACTTAAACTATGAACACATTATAGAAAACTCGTAAATAAAAAAAATGAATTTAGCCACCTCAACTCGACAGGTTGCGTTCAGCCGGCTTATATACCTTCACCTCACATATCAGCTCTAAACCTTCCAATCCCTGGGTAACCTGGAAACGTCGGCACTTATTCGCCACGTCAGGAAGCCCTGGTTATGGCAGTCAGAATGGTTGCATAGACAACTATAAAAGCACTCAGCGAACATTACAGATGCTTCATTCATATCAGAACTAGATGCGACGGTTTTGTTTTTCCTCGCATGGCTTCAAACCCTTACTTTTCAGAAGCAGAAATGGGCATTCTTAATTAACCTTTGACCTTTGATGGTAGATATAGCATCATTACCAAGTAAAACTACTGTCTCTTCGCCTAACTAGGTTTAGCACGGTTAAACTTCAGCCAATCTTTTTGACATCTGCAAGTCTGATCTCTGATTGGGTTTTGTTATATTTGGCCGGTGAGATAATTTGACTGTTAGCCGCCTTTGCAGTCGGGGCACGTCATTCTTAACGCGCTAATATTCACATTTGCGTCCCTTCCTGCGTAAGTGACGAAAAATGTTTATACTTACGGCTTCTAGTGCACACTATGAAAATTTCTAGTGCACACTATGAAGGAAGTTCAGTGGAATTACGGGTCTTTAAGACCTCCTCATACGGACATGAACGTCACCATAAATGCGCAAAATACCCTTTAGCATAATTTATTACTGAATCAATTTTAACTTTTGAAAATGAGTGTTGAGCCGTACCTCGTTTTAATACTTTCTGCATAAGAATTACTTACTATTGAAAAAGAAGGGAACGGCTTCCGTTTCGCACAGAGCACCTATGTGCTGAAGCCCAAGTAACGTGTTCCCCTTAATGAAATATCACGGACATCATCAGAAGCAACTTGATCAAAACCGTTTATCAAGTCCACAAATTAGGTTAACATGATTCGTCGCATATATAATGTATGAGCGCGGTTCCCGCCACACGCAAGGACATTTAGATAAGACACTGATTATCGCCCTGAACGTTTCGCCACAGAACCACGCTTGTATCAAGAGAATCGTTATTGCACTTCCCTCGTCCCCATGCACCATGCGCTCTCCACGGAGAGTGTGCTCCCGTGTGTCGAGAAACGAGGACTGGGAGAGGGAGAGATCGCGCGTGGCGCGTATACATAAACGCGTCAGAGTGATGAGACGCACGACCGCGCCTGATATGCGACGCCGTAGCATGCTCGCTCCGCCGTCGGCCTGCATTAGGAGTTACGGGCGAGGCTTAGCGGGCGCCCCGCGTTAAACCACCACCCAAGTCTAGAATAGGAAGGATGGGGAAGGCTCGGGCGTCGGCGGAGGCAAGGGTAGGGGATAGACGGGAGCTACAGGGAAACGGATGTGGGGAACGCTGGTACGGGAAAGGGAAAACTGCATGCGTCGTTATTACGTCGGCGGCCGCCCAGGGGCCGCGTTGAGCGCCCACAGGATATATCCCTGCTCTGCGTCTCTCGCCAGTGCAAGCCGTGTGGCGAGGCCGGATGAGACCGGAGTCTGGCCGGAAGACCCGCGATGGGATTGGCTTGGCTAGAAACAACAGGCTCGGGTACTGTGCCGTGCCCTATACGTATGTTGTGTTCATGTTAGAGAACACATTGCCTGTAACGCAAGGAGCCGGAGATTTTGCTGTTCATGTGGTGCCTTCTTGAAGGCATGGAGGGTCGTGACCTCTCTTGTACTTTTGGTATTGGCGTCAAACTTCCTGCGCTAGTCGATTCTCAGAGCACGTTCTTGGGTAGCGTTAGAGGTTAACGCGGTGGTAAGCCCGCCGTTATTGGATTTCGCTAGTGAGGGCCGGGCCATAAGTGCGCTTATGTTTTGGGGGACTGATAGGACAAGGTTGTAAATGAGAAACTTGGTGTGGCCTCTAACACGTGACCAGTGACGTGCAATGCTATGCGACCGTTGCTTGGCCTCATTCAGTCGACATTTGTATTATAAATATGTTAGCTGCGATCAATTTGGGAAATAAAGTTTAAAGTTTGTTTAGCTGTGTTTCAGAAAAACAGCTCCTGCGGAGAAGGCACGTCTTCTTGTCGAAACGTTGGTTTGGCTTGCGAACTGGAGCTCCCTCTCATCTTTTGTTCAGTTCGCTTTCATGCTCTTGAAGTTCAGTTATTCAAGGTAGTTGTTAATAGTACTTTATCTCGTGCTTCCTTTCTTGAAAATCCCGCCACTCCAACACCTGCCACCCGACATTCTACTTTACCGCAATCTGCCTGCGATAGCAATTTTGAAGTGTGTTCATAAGCTATTAGCCTGGAACTGGCAACTCAGTGAGTACATCACTTTGTTCTCTGTTTTCTTTTAGTCAAAACGAAAGCGATTAAAGAACGTCTCTCGTGTCACATTGTGGTTGATATCAGCTTTTACTTTTAACAATCAATGTACAAATGCGAAATCAGAGACTGATTACACCGTACACACACGAAAGGAGTAATGGATCTACAAGTTGTGATTCTAAGCTGTATTGGTGGCATCACACATATGCTACTGAATGTCAAAACACGAGAAAAAGAACGCCACCAGCAGCAACTAAATGGCGGCAAGTTGTACCTCCGCCCGAATAATTTGAGCCTCGTTATCAGGTTGCCTTCTTTTTATCGCCACCGTACTATTTGTTCCCCAAAAGAAACACCTGCGGCCGTCACAGTCAAACAAAACGATTGAGCGTTAGAAGCTGGCGACGCTCATATATTTTTTGTTTGTTTAATGCAGCTGGAACAGTCATTCGGAATAAAGTAATCTAGGCAGCAAGTCTGCGTTACCGAGGTCATGCACGCGCATTAACGCCCGCACCCTTTTACAGTTCTTGAGCAGAAGCAGGGGTGTGGAAGTACTTAGGAGTACTTAAACCGTTTTTCATGCCTGAACAGGAATGAGACTGACAGTACAGCTGCAGACATACGCTATTTCGGGAAACGAGAAAAAAAAACTTTACCGGAATCCAAGAACTAGCGGACCGCTCCAATCTTCGCAGTTTCTCCAACCCGCGCCGACGCTGCTCAAGCCGTATAAACAGGCCGAGCGAAAATTAACGCTAGAAATGTCGTCTTGGAGAAAGGTAGCCTCGCTACAGTGCTGAAGCCCAAGATGAGAATCCTTCAGAGCAACTCTGGCGCAAGTTGCAGTGTTCAGTGATGGTAAGAGCCATTTAAGTTTGCAACACCAGGTTGGGGCTGAGGATGTGTGGTTAGGTCTCGCCGGGTAATGTTCAGGACTGAGATTAAGTTTCTAGCTGATGTCTTTGTGGGTAACACAGGGAATATCCGAGCATCGCCTCACACCTTCAACTTGGATTGCTAACACGACTAAGCCGGCCTGCTTGAGCGGGCTGTTGATGGGGCGATAGCAAGGTAAAACCACGTTTATTTTAAGAAATATGTCCTGGAAGAGAAACAAACGATGTCCACGGATGTCACAGGTAGATAAAAATATGTCGAAAAGTGCGGTAAACGGCGTAATTTCAGCGAGCTTTAGAATATGGGGACCGTATAGATTAGAGGAATAGAGAAAGAGCAGGGCGCGAGTGCGCGTGCAGGTGCGGATGCGGGTGCGGGTGCGGGTGCGCACAGTGCTGCGATGAAAGGGTGAGGGTACGTCGTAGCGATGTAGACCATGGAATATTACTGACATTGAAAAATTAAGAGCTAATAAGGTGTATGTAGGCGAGATATTTTCGCTTTGCTTTAATATAATGTGCTAAGTTTTTCCTTGTGCCTGTAGCGAAAGCGAAGAAACTAAGCGAGCGCATTATTACTCATACGTATTTGTTACATCTGTTACACCTCCCTTAGTGCATAAAATAAATTAAATGCTCAGTATTTCTGCACATTCAATAGTTGGATGCCACGTTTAAACTAGCATAAGATAAAAATATCGCGCCGACCGAGCTGCACCATTATCTACATCTTCCTCAATATAAAAGCCTGCGACAGCGATTATATGCTGATCATATAATCGGGTCCTATTGACTGTAGTCTTTCTAAACATATCAATAGCACATCCATGCCCTTCTCTCGGTGGATTCAATAACTCGTAGCTGCCCAGCAACAAAAGAATTTGGAGAAACGAGGGCAGGGTCCAACTTGTTTACCGAAACAATCATGCGAATCCGAATTGAAACCGCCGCAGCCCATCGAACCATGAAATTCAAAATGACGCTTCCCTGCATCTTCTTAGCTCGAAGGGCCAAACAAGCTACCCCAAACTAATAACTCGGTGGCTCGTGGCCCAGAAGGGTTACAGAAGATGACAGTCCATTAGTGAACCGCACCGCAGGCGCATAAAAAAAAAAAAAAGTTTCTTCTCCCACCTCCTCTTATTCTTACCATCTCCAGCGGGCGCTGCGTTCGTGCAGTGGTGCGTACGCAATCGAGTTAAGCGACGCATCGCGTACTCCACGAGGGACGCTTGAGTCCACGGGTGAATACGTAGGACACTGCAGTGGGCCTGCAAGTTCGATCCTATAGGGGACGGCGGAGTGGCAGGTTTTTGTGTTCCTGGGATGTTGTTGTTTCGGTTTGTTTGCCGACGTACTTAAACGGTTTAGCGTGGGTGGCGGTTGAGCACGCTCGGGCGCCTTGTTGTGTCCCTGGTGCAAGTTCTCTTCAAGCTTGGTTAGTTCGCTTGGAAAAAGTGCGGTCCAGTTTTAGAGGGAACATGTGGATTGAAGAGAAGCAGAAAGCGAAGGAGAAAAGCGAGGATCTTCACTTCGATAGAAGGATGGTATCGGTGGAATGACTTAAATGAATGAGATGCATTTGTGGCTGGGAGAGTTGGGTGGAGATATGGGAGGAATGAACTGCGGGAGGGGAGAGGGGGGGGGGGGGGGGGGACAATATCACCGAGCGCTTCTCATGCTGGAGCTATAGTATTTGTCCATGGTGACTGCATCTGCGTCATCAGCCTGTGCGACGCCGGGTGCCAAACTGCGCGAAACTTTAAAATTTAGTCTGTAAGAAACTATCCTTTGGTTTTTCATTAGGACAAAAAGTACGTAAACCATGCATGAATGCCTCCGTTGCGCAGTTGTTTTAGATTTGACTGTGGCCGACTTATATTTCGTTTATAGTCAGGATTCTTTTTCAAGGAAAATAAATTGTCGGTTATATCGTGGCCCACCACATTTCAGTTTGGGGTGGGTATGAGGTACGTACCTTGATGTAGTGACTCTGTCTTCGCTAGGCAAGGTTAATGATTTTTATCCGCGAAAGCCTGTTACTGGACCTTCCATCATGTGCCGTCCGGAGAAATGATACTCTTCTTACTGCAAATTTTGTTTTATCATAGGTTTAATAAAGAGCGTTTTAAAACGTTCTACCGTTGTCCCAACCAAACCTTTCCCTTTAATTCCGAGGCTACTGGGGGACAATGTAGTAAACATTAGTAAATATGTTGTAGAAGTGGAGCGATTTTTTCTGAGCGTGTAATGATCCAACGCATCGAACAGCGCTAGAAAACACGGGGACTGAAGTATGGACGACTTTAAAATATTGTTTTAAAGCTTGTCGTCTACTCCCACTGAGTAGTTAAGATTGTCAGGTAGCTAGCATATTTTGAAAACAATCAGAAAGAAAATTAAAGAGATGATCTGCGCATATATAAACTATCTTAGAGCAACCGGAAGCCTGTGAAAATATTGCACTCTTAAACAGTTCTCTCTGAAACATCCACTTGTCCAGAATTTCTAAGTTTGTACTAAATACATATTTAAGCAATGCATCACCAGCGCTGAAACATTATTGCGGCTGTGGCTTTACTGTTTACGTATGACTGAATCAGCGTTCTACAAAATGATAATTGCGAGACCGTAATATTTTCAGCTCTTCACCTTAGATATGAAAACACGTACTTATTCGCACTGGAGTGTTTAACTTATTAATTATTAAGTCCATCGTGAAAGAAAGCAACTTACCCTCCATCAGTCATATTTCAGGTCTTATCTGCAACGATAGAAGCCAGAACTTCCTTAGATGAAAGTTTAACCACTACCAGCGAGCAAACTTGTCTCACATGGTTTCGACTCTTGCTCGCCCTTTACTGAAAACCAGATATATGCTTCTATGAATCTCTAGTTTATTATGCCGGAAGAGCAAAAGCATAGCCACCGAGTTTATATATAAATGAGGCGGAAAGAGAGAACCAAAAAGAAATAAAGCTTAGCGTTGGTGAAGAATTGCTAACGAGTTTCTCTCGATTCCAGATGTCGAGGAAAAGGCAGTAGTTGTTTTTTTTTTTCTTTGCCTGACTGCTCTCAGGAGAACCCACGAGGGAAGAGCTCGTCATTTAGTGAGAGCTTGCTGCGCTTCAGCTCGCCCCAGAAACGCTGGAATGTAGAGGAAACCGCCTCTGGGCAGGATCATGAGTGGCTCGCTGGGAGATCTGTTAGCCGCGCATTTTCAGCCTGTCGCTTGGAAAAGCGTTGCCCATTAGGCCGACCCCCCACTACATATTAAGCATGGAAAAGCAGTCATCGCGTAATCACGGCGATAGTTATAAAGCCCATTACAAAGTGCGTTAAAAAATAACTTTATCACCCAGAGGACATCTGAGTAACCGAAATGTAAGCGTTCTGTCCTGTGTCTGAGTTATTAGCTCGAATCCAGGACTCGAGATTTGAAAAACACACTTTCTGGCTGGAAGGCTGATAAAGAAGTTTGCGGCCAAATTAGGCTAATTTTGAAGATTGAAAGGGGTAGATGGTTGCATTCGATGCATTGACATAAGATTTAAGTAACGTACGGTAGTATACGTTGGTTACAGTATTGAAATCTGTGGTTCACGGCATTGAGATATTTTTTTTCCTAATGAAGAAAGCGTTCAAGTAGCATTTCTAAAGAAACGACACTAAAAACAGAAATGTACAAGCGTTCACGAAGAAATTGTAAACATCAAGAAAGCCCTAAATTTCCCAAAACATTGAGCATCTGAGTGTTTTGAAGCTGTACGATATTCCTTTAAATTTATGCGAAACAGTTTCATATTTATTATTATTTGTTTTTTTTTCTTACCTATGAAGTGGCTACTGTAGAACGGGGACACTTATATATGAAGGAAAGATCCCTGTTTTCTTACTTCTGAGTGAGTTAACACATTTGTTGATGGGCCTATTCTCTCAGCATGACAGCATTGTCTCGCAACCCCTCCCCCCTCCCCACCCCAGGCGAAAAATACTTTACACAGAAAGCGTATGCTGAATCTAATTTTATGAAAACAGAGGTCCAAACATGCATGTTCAAGGTGAATCCCGCACCTCTCCACTTCCTCTAAGAATGAGCCATTTGGACCTTGATGTGATCTTCATGTGAATAGTGCACAGATTATCAAAGACCTATTATAGGATATATCTACCACCCACTATGTTTGCGCTCGTTAATCAACCCTAGGTGTCCTAATTAAACTGGACTCCTAGGCTGAGCTGTAAACCAGTCCCCCCCCCCCTCCCCCCCCCTCCCAACCTCGTCGTTTTGACATGGCAAATTCATTACCGAAACGTTTATTAACTGCGCGGAGGTTTATGCTTCACGAGATCGCAGAAAGTTTTCAGAGCTCTATTTTGCATCAGAACTCGTTTTAGAAAACATGGACGTGACAGGAGCTCCCCCCCCCCCCCCCCCCTGATTTGCATAAATTTTGGACCATGCAGAGTGTCTCAAACATCCGTGTACGCTTAGAACACCTTAAAACGCTGTCAAGCTAGTGCACATTCACGAATGTAGTTAAACTATATCTAACTTCACAGCCCTATACCATGGTTTTAGTCAAAGCCTGTAGTTAAAAGAAAGTATGCTGAATAAGACATAAGCACTGCGTTTCATAACTTCGTTTTAGTGGGGTGAATTTCAAATAAAGGAGAGTTGAAAAAAATGTTTAAATAGTTATGACTAAAACTTTACAGGACGGCATTGTCTATACATGCCTGTTACAGAGTAATTTAAAACAAAAGGGTTTTTGATGACATAAGGATAATGAATATATATAATGTTGGCCCCTTAAGCTAGACGCGAGGACTGCCGTGTTAGAAACCTCATGGCTTGGTGGAAATGCCTCCTTGCTAAACGAGCGTGTTCACCGGAATAATTTTTGGAAGAACGATTCGTATTTCTATCATAAAACGCACAGAAAGGCTTACGATTCGCACGACAGAATAACTCGGGCAAAAAGTAGTCATGAATCATTTCGACATTTTTCTTTAGCAATTACATAAATAGAACGAAACTTTCGCAAAATGAACCGTTCCAAAGTTTTCACCCAGTCTTAAGCTTAATGCAATCTTGAGATTTTTTTCTCGAAGTTCAATGTTGCTTGTGAACTCACTAACAGGGCAATCATGTCTGGTATTGATAAACGGAATTTATTTGATGCATAAACACTCCGATCTTCAGTTACTTACGTCTTTGTCACTTGACCAAACACATTTCCTTCAATTTAAAGAAGCTTTCACGGGAAGCTGTATTTATTTATTTATTTATTTATTTATTTATTTATTTATTTATTTATTTACAGATACTGTCTATCACTTTACCGATTCTTACAGGAGTGGATTACAAAGGCCTGCAGACGTTTTCCCATGCAGGCATTTATAGATAAATGCCGAAGAGTAACCAATATCTATCGCAACGAACTAAAGAAAGGCAAGCACAGTGAAATATATATACATATAAGTATCAAGATACCGTCATTCATATATTGGTATTATCATAGATTCACATTATGCATAGAAAGTAAAAGAAAGATGCACTAGTTATGACGTCATTTCCTGGTCGTTGACAGTACAGATTTACTAGGAAGCTCGGCAAATTTGTCGATAGTGAACTGTGTTACCATCTCCTGGTCTAAAGAGTTCCAATCCCTCACAGCTCGTGGGAAAAACGATTATTTGTATGTATTATTCGCGCAAAAATATTTCTGGAGCGGGAGTTGATGCTTGTGACGGGTTTCTCTGCAAGTGTTAAATGTAATAGTAAGTGTCGAAGTAAACGTTAGTCTTATTATGCAGGATGAGACACAAACATTTTAGGTGTTATAGCATAGCGCGACTGGTTAGTGTATGAAGACGGATTTCGAGCACCATTTTCGTCAAGGAATCGGTGCGCCTATATCAATTTATGCTGTCCATATTTTGTATTCTTGTACTCCACCAATTCCCCTATTTATTGTTCCTACCCTGAAGGTAACAATAAATAAAAAATAAATAAATATATTGCAGACTTAATGTGCGGCTGTTCGCTAAAAAGCTTCGAGCTTAGGTATTTGATTATGGGTGAACAGAAACCACACCACGCTCGCATATTCCAAGATCGGGTGTATAATCCTCACATAAGCAAGAGACTTGGCTTCCTTAGTAGAGTAGCGTAGGGCTGTTTTAGGACCATTAACTTTCTCATTGTCTTATTTTTCACATGCTCGACATGAGCCGATCATCCCACATCTGATGCCAGCACGACGCCCAAATACTTATATCCAGTGAGAAAGTGCCACAACCGTACAAAAAACAAAGCTTGGATTTCTTTCTGGTTCTTGACATCGTGACAATTGTTGCGTTACATTTGATGGCTATTTACCAGCTTATGACCACTGGGCTATCAAATTAAAATTTTCATTGAGACCAGTTTGATCTTTGCGGTTTTCTACTTCTCTATACAGGACGCAGTCGTCTGCGAATAATCTAATCTTGGTTTTCAACTGACTAGTTGAAGTTGAAGTTGAAAGTTTATTTTCAAATAAAAAAGCAACATACAGGAATATACAACGAGAGTTATGTCGTTTATAAACAAAATGGACAGGATAGGGGCTAAAACGGATCCCTGAGGCACACCCGAAAGGACTGGCGCTTTTTGCGAAGTGTGGGCACAGTATTCAACAAAATGGCGGTGGTCAGATAAATAATGCCTGATCCACTAACAATTAATTGGGCCATTCCCTAGAATATGTTTAAGTTTTAGTAGCAGCTTAGCATGGCAAACACGATGAAATGCCTTAGAAAATCTATATAAATTACGTCTATTTAAGTTTGGTCGTTAGTTTTTCTGGAAAAGTAATGTAAGGAGTTGTGTAAAGGTAGACAGGCCTTTCCTGAAGCTATGTTGGTACGGATGAAGAATGTTATTTACCTCCACGATCTGTGTGATTGGTTATAAAATTGTGTTCTCAGATTTTACAAAAACTGCATGTCAGAAAAATCGGCCTTTAATTTACCTGGCAAGAGGGATTACCTGATTTGTACACTGGCGCAATTTTCGCAATTTCCTATTCCGCTGAGAGGCATTGTTCGCAGATTTATTTATTTTAGAGTAGGCATAAATATTTGCCTATAGGTTCAGCATAACGTTTCAGGAAGCAGTTTTGGATTCCGGCTGGACCACTGCTCTTTTTGTCATCTAAATTTAACAGTGGTGAAAAATACTCCTGCTTCCGTTTTAACTGGTGCGCCCAGGGGATCGTATTGCTCTAAGGCTTCTCGGCTGAAGGCGTGCGTGGTGCCTTATTATCAGGTGTAAAGACGTAGAGGCAGAGGACAGACGTCGCTTTAGCACGCTTTGATTCCGATAGATGGCGATGCTTTAAGAAATGTTACCATAGTAGCGGAGACGAGATGTACGGCTCGGGCGCACATATCGGCAAGGCGACGTTCACATCAGTTTTCGCTCGTGTCTTCAATTGTTTAGCAGCTCTCAAATTATATGCCTGATGACTACAGGAAATCAGTAGTGGTTGTGAGTTACTACTGCTCATCGAAAAAAAAAGCTTCGGGTGTCAGCGATGCGCTTGAACGATTACTAGAGAATATTATATTAAATGTCCAAGTAGAATTCAAACGTTCGCTAAACCTATTTAAGTCAAGGTAAAATGTTCCCCTCTACGCAATGCTTATCAAAAAAGCGAAAGACAAGTATAAATTTACTGATTGGTATCTAGTCTCAATATGGAATGCACAGACTCCCCTCAGTTTGTGCATCAGCAGTACTAAATGGATAAAAATAAGATGTTTTTAAACGAAACTACTTAATATCCTTACTACAAAAGCAAAATCGCCGCCTTCCTCATAATTCACGGCTTTGAAATTGTTAGCACCCGAACAACTGGCAGTATTAGAGCTTCTTAGTGACGGTGACGCAGGCGCAGCTTTTCAATCCAATCTAAGGTCTATTTTCCTTTCACATAAAAATAAATTATGATCCCGAAATCATTCGGCCCTATTCCAGCAAATGCTATTGCCGCATTTCTCGCCAAAAGAGCCCATATATGACAAACAGAATGGGTTGAAATTTTTGAGCAGCGAAAGGATTTCTGCTGCATAATCTCCAAGACGCGCTCCTCGGAATGAGTAGCGAAATCCAATTTATGGCATCGCAGTGCCTTCTCGCGTCGTAGTTTATGAAGAGTGGGTCCTATTTTCACAAATGCTTCTATTTCTGATTCCTTAGAATGGGGCAGCCTCCAGCGACGTCTATTTGGGCTCCTTGAGCGGCTTATATTCAAGTTTCCCGTTAAAGCTTCAGCAAAGAGAAGTGGGCGAGATAATCCAGCACCACGTGGCTATTAAGTACAAGAGATGAAAATGCACTTTAATCTGGCGCGAAGCTTCAAAACAGCGCGCCATATGAAATTCAGCTAGACCAAGAACACCATGACTTCAAGCGCCGTTCTGGACACGAAACATTTTGAGTTCGACATATTTCCATTTCTTTGCTTTTTATTAAAGGACTATATACCGAGAATGCATGAAAAGTACTTTGCACACGGGAACGTTGCATTTTATTCATTATTTCTACCTTAAATGTTTGTACAGTTGTACAAATATTTGTACAACTGCATCCAGCGCATGCTTATCAAAAGCTGACTAAAAAGTATACAAATATATACTCAAGCATTGGCTAAATAACACATGTTCTTGCACTAGTTGCTTTGATGGGATATGCAGGCAACGGACTGCTAGCACGGGAGGCAGTACTCCAGGCTTAGGCTTGTCACAGAATGACAGCTTTCTAGTTCCCTCCAATTAGTGCCCCCCATTAAGTGCCTTTTCTTTCTTGACTTTGACAAGATAGATAGACAGGCAGACAGATGCGGGCAGCAGCTTGTTCCTTCATTTACAATTCCTATTACTCTAGGATTAGAGTATACATGACGTTGGTTGAGAAAGAAGAACTAGATAAAAAGTCGTCCTTACGAAATTCTCGCATTTGTTAAGCTGACAGGTTGTAACCAACTGAAGTCTGTTTATGGTGCCTAGTCACAGGTCCACTAGGACATGTGCAACTATTTTGCAAGGTCTCCATCACCCGCCGTATCACTCGACAGTACGGGAGCTTGTTTGCAATTACTAAGGACTGAAATATGCACCCTCAGAAAATGGGAGTGTGGTCAGAATGCGGATTATCCTCCTAGCTGTGCGCCCTAAATACATTCAGCAAAGTCGGGTACAGTGCCAAGTCAAACAGCTGTATATAATCCGTCGACCAGACAGACAGCCTTTATCACTGCTTCGGACAAAACCTTCCACCAATTTATCATGTCCTATCTCAAGGATTAACTTTAAAAGCATGATGGCCATGCCCACAAAGCTTAATCTGTAACAGTTTCTGGCAAACTTTGTGGTCAGCAAACCTTCGGAATTAAAAGGCTTGGACAAACTTACTTTGTTCAAGCGGCTTTTCGTTTACTTATAAATATTCACTCACATCACAGAGATAATACACATTATTCGTCGCGGAAACATGAGGTCGCCAGTAGCTGCTGTCCGAAATTCCTGAAATGTAAACTGAAAGATACCACGAGCGCTTTTACCGGCCGCTTAAAGCCCGAATTTAAGCAATGCGTAACAAGGGCTTCTGTTGGGAGTAGTTTTCAGACGGTAATGTATTTTCTCATCAGCCGCGTTTTTCCGGAGTTCGGCTAATGAATGCCGCGCAATGCTTTGAAAATGTTTTGCGCTCAGGTTTCTAATAGCAGGCGCATCTCATATAGACGCGCTTTGGACTACCGCCACCAAAGTATATCGATGCCCTAACCATTTGTACGCAGAGTCGCAATACCGCTTTGCGCGAAGCCGAAACCGGCTCAGCTTAACGCTGAAGTATAGACTATGTGTGGCGTCGGAAGTAATTATTTATACAAAGACATTCAAAATGATATAGGTCGGATAAGGGACTTCATTCATAGCTCGTGAAACACCCCGAAATGTTTGCTGCCTAAACATTTATGACACCAAATTACGCCCGAACCAACATCAAGAAAGAAAACATTTCCGGCTGGAAGAATTCTGAGAGCTTCCTGAGTTTCCAGACTTCGGTTTAGCGTTCATTGCGCTCTTTAAGTGGCACCAGCTTGATGGGCTCGCTTTTGTTACCGTGAATTCAAAGTGCAGTTCACATTTCGTGTTTATGGTGGACGTGATTACTAGGTACGAATGAATAGATGGCAAACTTTAAGACCAAACTGAAGCTAGGGGACTTACCCAGCTAAGAAACAATTTTAAACCTGACACTTGAAAGCAGAAACACACACCTAGTTCTTCGCATGACATAATTTGAACCCCTGCGAAATACAGGTCAGTTGGGGTACTCTTTAAAAGCAGGAAAACGAGAAGTTTCTCACACTCTCTACTTTTATGTACGTACAAAACAACATATGCCTGCTAAAGTCAATATGATCGTCTTAGCACTGAAGTAAAAGTACTTTACTGCGCTGAATTTGCGGGAAAAGACCCTATATATCTTCAGATGAGGGGCCGGATGCCTCTAGATCAAACGAATGGCCTAAATGTGTAAGTAAATATATTTTCTGCACGGTTGCATCTTTCTTAGTATATAAAAACATTATTCGCAAAAATCTGCGCTCTGTTTTCTTACGTTACAATCATCTGTGTAGTGCGAGCGATTCCCGCCGAGCACCCATGATTGATGATACGCGTAGCTGCATGGAGGCGTAGATTTGACCGCAAACAAAAGGCTACATGAACTCCATCCCTACCACACAAGTCATGCATGCACTCATACATACGCAAATACATGCGTATCTGTATTTTTCACGAGTGTACAACCAACGAATTTGCTCGTTGATCATTCGTCCTGGTCTACTTCATTTCAGCGATTATTAAAATCTATCAAAACGTTAACGAAACTCTCGTTCCCGCTGTTCTCACGTTGATGACTGTCAGAAATTCTACAGATCCCGCTCACAAAAAAAAAAAAATGAAAATCATTTTCAGCTGCGTATTTCAAGCAGTCTCTGCTACGCATTCATAGATGCAAGCACGCAAACATACATTACGCATACATATCGCTTGTTTGCCTATTCACTTATGATAACGCGCGTCATGTGTATTGTATCTTACGTCTGCTCTATGTTGTCCTTCGCGTACAGCTTTCATTTGTTTTTCTGCATTTTATACTTTTTTATGTGTTATTTTCATAAATGCGCCCAACCGCTTGTCGTCATTTCTAACGCACTTTGTCGCTTATTTTGCTCTGGAATCAATTGCTCTGGCTTCGCGGGACATTCGTCTTGTGCAGTGTGACAGGGCCTGTATGGGGCCGTATATAAAAAAAGACATTGCAGACCTTTGAACAGGCAAACTTGGAAATAACTGAGAAGTGGGATCAGTATTTCAATGCATACGAGCGACTGAGAATCAGACTCGGGCAACGCGCAGTATCCAAACCACAAGTGCAAGGGGACAAAATTCTGGGCGGCATATTTAGACCCAGGTTGAATCGAGATTTACTTTTTTTTTTATGCTGGCACTCAGACTTGTTTATTTTGTATGCAACTGCAGTTTCTTGCAGAGTCTTCAGCGTGCCTGCCGAGCATCCAGCGAGTTCGCGTAACTGACCACGGCTAAACGAGAGCGAACAAAATCCTCCCCCTCTTCTCCCCTCCAAAAAACAAATATCGCGCGCTGCGCGTTCACTTGCCTCAGCAGAGACAAATGACTATCCCGCGAAAATATCCACGCGTGGTGCAACTAGTAACGATGCGGAAGCCGCCCACGTCTCACAACTAGTAAAAACAAACTGCCGAAGCAGAATTAACTAGACTAGAAGCAAGAAATTTATAGCAAACGATGTGTGTTTGAAACCCCGTTTTAAGAAGCAAGCAGAAGAAGAAACCGAGGAACTTTCTCGCATGTTTTAAGCTTCTACATTTTGCGCATCCTATCCAGCCTGCTTTGCGCTTCGAGACCTGTCATTTCAAGTCGCAAGATTTTTTACCTAAGAGGAACTGCGAACTATGCCGGTTTCGGAGCTAGACCTGAATAAGAATTAAGAAGCGTTAGTAGCATATCTTGTTTTACTTCGAGTCCTTGAAGGAAAGAAAACAAGCGGGACTCAATCACGAGACTTGACTAAGTGCTCCAAACTTGACAGGCGGGAGGCATGCCTAATACTTGCTGCTTCGTTTACTGCTTTTTTTATTTTTATTTGGGAAATGTATTGCCTGTAACTCCAAGTCGACGCTGCAGCGTAGCATTCGTAATAAAAATCGTTAGTGCCCTGTCATCGCTATCGATGGAGATAACTTTTCGCGATTTGTGACATACATATATATACGATTTCATAATCCTACGCAATGAGTTCGAGACGACGTTCTTTAAACATGGCAGCTGCTTCTCGAAGGCTGTTCTTTTTAAATATTGTAGCCAAAGCTACATTGACTACGAATGAGGAGTTTGCGTGGCGGGAGACACAGAGCCGTTGCCTAGCAACCGCCGCAGCTGGCGGACGCCGTGCATTCGCCACACCCTCTGGTAACCAAGAAACAACCAGAAGATATAACAACATAGTTAGACATATGGAGTAGCGCATCTTAATTCTCCTTCACTAGCGTGAGGATGACAGTAGCTATGATAATAGGCTAGTCAGCGGCGCATTTCGGGCGAACGTGTACTCAGCAGTGGGCAGGATTGATTGGACTAGATTAGATTGCACTCGATTCGATTGGACTCGATTGAACTGGTTTGGATTGAATTGTACAGGACTGGTTGGATTGTATTTCACTGGAATGAACTGTACTTGATTGGACTGGATTTGATTAGACTGGATTGGTTTGGATTGGATTATATTAGACTAGACTGGATTTGATTACACCGAATTGGATGGAATTATATCGGATTGGAGAGGAGTAGACAGCTAAGCGCCAGGGACGCATGCTTTCGCTACGCCCATACTGGCCTAGATGAGTTAAGCCACGGCCATTTTTTTCTTTACAGATGAACTGAAGATTTACAGTTCTAGTTCGAGTTCAGTTAGAGAACGCACTGGAAGACATCTCACATTAAAAATACTTCGAAAGGTAAAAACAACCAATACCTTTATTTATTACAGTTTTGCGTAAGGTGCTTTTCCTGAAGTATGTGTTCTGCTAGTAGCGGAAACACTTGAGGTAAATTATATTTGCATAAATGACGTCGTCGTTCAATCTACTCGCTTGAGATCATCCGATTTATTATACTTCTTCGGCCAGTAATGGACTTACATATCAGAAATAAAGATCCATTTTCTGAGCCTGTTTGGCGGGCGTCAGCATCAGGCAATGAGATTACTGTAGTTGAAATGTTTCTCTAGGTTCCATAAGTTGGCCGCACTTATATTTTGCTAAATACGCCGGCTTTTCATGGTGCTGCGTGCCATTTCAGAGCTCAAATTACAGTTCAGTGCTTTTTAATTTCCCCTCGCGCCCAGTTTTACTTTCACTGAAGTAGGATTTAGTTAAATGATGTCAGAACTCGCCAGCAATGTCAGAACCCGTCGAATCATGCAGCAATATGTTTTTCTCCACTTTCCAAGCAATATAACGCTGTCGACATGTTTCTCGTTGCCTAATTACAAGCTATGCGTCGTATTCTCGAGGATTTTTAAAAAACACAGCGAACCAAAAATAAATTAGGTACATTATTTAATGATTGAAACCTACGAGCGAAAACAAAAATCTGCTGCTTAGCCGCTCTATTAGCTTAAAAGCGGCACGGAGAGGTGGGGGCTTCAAATTAAGCGAATGCGCCTAATTTGCACCTCATGCCGGACTCTACATCGAAGCTGCGCGGCGGGCACTCAGACTAATGACCGGGTTTCACAAAAATGTTTCGTCCTCTCTCACACCATTACGGCCTGGCGCACACAGCGCCTTACTTAAAACGATTGGTCAGGTGGACATTGGAATGTTTCTGTTTTTTTTTTTTTTTCTATAGCATTTACCTTCAATACACTTTAGTGTCCACCATAAATAATGCTATGCGGGCAGGTATATCTAATGAAAATAATAGTTCACGGATTCAGCAGAAATAATACCAACGATGAACCCCTGTATAGATTTTATCTACACGAACACACAAAACTGACGAGCGGCCAGTCGAGCTCCAGCGGTAATTGCGATCCGGGCCCATTACAGCGCGTTCCTCCCCGAGAAATTATCGGCTGTACGTCCAACATAATCGCAGACATCTGCTCATATCTGTAAGGTCAAAAAAAAAGTGGTAAAGTAATTCTACTCCTCTGCTCGTTAGGGCAATATGTAATGCTCTTCCGATGCAGGCAGGACCCCGGAGCACTATGGTCACGGCGTGACAGCCGAGTTCGTCGAAATCTTCAGCCACGCTACTGTGGAGAAATGAATGTTTTTTGTTAAGAAAGCCGTGAGCGTACACCCGCATTCTGTTGGCATTACTAAGGGAACTAAATAGTATGCAGATGAGTAATTTTTTAGGAGCAGTAGCGTTCTCTTATTTGACATGACTGAGCCGATTCGCAGAATCGAATGAAGCTTTTTTTACAGCATAACTACCCGCTGAAGCCAGAGCTTGCTTTGTCTTTCAGCTCCTGTGAATATTCAGTTATGGGAATCAACGAATTTTTAGAGCTTTAATCAACTAACATCATTTCATCTTTCAAGCTTTATGGCGGCTAACTATAATGGACTTTCAGAAGACCGATTTCTTTGAGCAATTTCTATGTAGTTTAGTTTAATTATTGCCGTTTTTTGCACACCTAAGCGAGATCGAAGATTTATATTTTTTATGAAAGAACACTTTTCTAGCGATGACCAAGAATTGTGTTTGCTTTCATCGTAGGAAGTATATCTGTAGGAATTGGACCAATAGTTGAGGCGCGATACATAATACCTTGACAATAGCAAAACTTGTGCGCGCTATTCAACAAAGAACAAATCGAATGCTTAAGCTTCTTGAGTCCGTACCCATTTCAAGAGCAAAGAGCAGCGCCACGTATGGAGACTAAGTTATTTAAATATCGTCATTATGATTTCTCCTTAAAAGTAAGCAAAGGTAAACATCGTGTTAACAGTTTATTCAAAGAAGCGGGCCAGAATTGACTTATTATTTCCTTTTTTCTTTGAAAACCTCGACGCACCGGTAATGGACCGGTGTTGTCTATGTGTGCCGATGAAGCCATGTTTAGTTATATTTAGTCACTGTAACGTCCACCTTAAAGAACAAATGCATGTCTAGGCTGACCTAGAATTGTTCTGCGTTTTTGTCAAGAATACGATGGCCCAGAAACTCTCGACAAAACAAGTTGATTAATGACCAACATGTATTAATCGATTCCGAGACACATAAGCAGCCAGTTTCGACTGCACAGACGAGCTACAAAGAAAGAGCTCAGAATAGAACCCTTAAGTGAATTACGAAAATCTCGGAAGAATATATTTGTGATGGATGAGATAGATTTTTTGCGAGCACAAAACTGGATAAACTATTTGAACCCTAAAATATCTCCCCAGTACACGATTGTCGACGAAATTAATAGAGGGCTCTGTAGATGTGTTATGAGCTTCAGGCTTTCATCAAGGCAGCACGGGCTAAAGACGTCGTTGCGAGTCCTTGCCAGAAGCATTAAAAAACACAATCGCAAGGCGCGGTAGGAAACCTATGATCAAATATCATGAAATAGTTCCATTTTTCTTTGCTCGTTTTACGTAAACACTTGTCCATGTGATATCCGTTCGGTTCTGCGTTGCTCCGCGAAACGGAGGACCTTGCAATTACGGTTTAACGAGGATGAAAGCCCATAATTTCGCTCATAATAAGTAATTGAATACAGCTGGCATTCCTCTTCTCTCACAGCCCGACTGTCATTCCAACACAAGTGGCCGATTATTTGGTCATCTCGCGGTGCAGCCTTTAGCTAGCAAACAAGATAAAATCCTGTAAATTACATTGCGATTACATTCGCCTACGCCATCTCATATCTTTTCGCGACAGTGGCCGATGCAATCATCACTCGGCTCCCAGCCACGTCAAATAACAGCCGGAAAATTGCCGCATGGTCGCCCTATGTTTTCGTATGACGGACACAACCAATAAGAAGAGAGAGGACTGCCTGTAACAACAGCAAGTTAGATTGATGGTGTACGTCACGGTTATTGCATTTTTTTTTCTTTCTTCTGGAGAGCTCAGATCTCTATTATTGGAAGACGACTTAAAAGGAAAGAGAGGGTGCTTGTTTGTGAAGGTCACGCAGATTGTGGCATTGGCATTTGTCGAAGTAACCTGCTGAACCGTACAACGATGCATCGTTGCAGACGCAAACAACGTGAGTTATTCGAACAGCCAAACTCGAGAAGCTCATGTTTACCAATCGGGAACGCTGTCTTCTTTCTGGCAGATGGCCGAACACAGTCTGGTGCATCCAATTCTGTAGAGAGGCAGGACATCATGAATATTGGATATCATGAATATCATGAATGTGATGAATAGTGGGGATATTATAGATATTATGGTCGCCGTGGTTACGGTAGATGCCATGAATGAAATGATTCCTCTTGGCTGCCGACATTAAATTAAGGTTTTCAAGCGTGGTAACTGACCGGTATCATTTCCTTCTGTTCTCTGCGCAGTCCCAATCGATCAAGAGAGACTAACATATGTTCGAAGCAGATTAACCGAACACTAGTTCTCAACAATATAATTCTTGTATAGCCCTGAGTATCATGACACGTAAGCAAGTAAATTCATACCAGTCGGCTCATTCTTGTTATATTTAATGGAGCTAGTTTTCTTTTCATACTTATACGTGCAGGAGACGCGTCCTTGCATACCCGTGGGTAACTGTGCAGGACAATTGGTTCACAGCGTAACGAGATCCCCCCCCCCCCTACACCCTCAAAAAAAGAAAAAAAGGACACATGGGTATCATTGGTGTCATTGGTGCAGTGCGCCAGCATTCTATTCCTAAAAGAATGATAATTACACCCCTTCATCTATACAGCCATTCCGAGCTGTTATTTCTCGTACTTGCGCAAGCATTGCTCAAACCGAGGAAATATGAAAACCGCTTTTACTTTATATTGCTTCCACCACTTGCGCATTGAGCTTAACAATACAACTTACTGGTGGAAAATTTAAATAATCGATGCATCACATTAATTACCTATGGCCATGTGGGGCAGTAGAGCGCATAAAGAAGTTGATCGATCAAACTTTTTAGCGAGCAGTCAGCCATCACAATAATGATTTTTATGAAGAACCCCTCTCGACTCTGATTTTCGGCTAAAATTCTGTTTTAACGTTTTTCTACAATGTCAAGCGACTTTCGCTAACTTCTGCGAAACAATGACACTAGCTCCTGCGTCGGAGAGAGCTGGGCATGTGGTTTTCTAGCAGCATTTTTGTCTTTCGTTTTTCCTTAATTTCAGTATGGGGTATAACGCTTTCTTTAGTTTCTTCAGGGCAATTCCAGTATCAGTTTCCACTCACAAGACTTATACATCTCCCTTTCAGCTTTGAACTATACGCTACTCAATCTCTACAAAGCACAAACAGCGAAGCCTTTTCTTATTCATAAACACATCTAGAAAAGCATCACTTTCTTTCGCTGAATAGTATTAGCATTTTGGGAATCTTGTTATCGATTATTTCCTAACTTTTGTTCATTGGTTATAACATTGTTGCTGCTTTTTGTTTCGATTCTAATGTGAAATCACAATATGACAGGGACTTAATGAATAAGATCTGCTTAAAAAATCTTTTTTATCATATCAACTAAAACTTAAGTTGAGCAGCAGTTGCTTCACCAAGCTTCGCTGCGAAGATTTATGGGCCCTGCAAAGTTTATTGAAGTAAGTATCATTGCGGTCAATATTTGCTGCCACCACCATCCATCTTCAAAGCCAATAATTTTCGACGCAGCTTGTCCACTCGAAGCTTAGGAATCACCATCAGTCTAGTTCAGTCTTTTGTGGCACAACTGGAATCCATTATTTCTGTTTCTCTGAAGCTGAAGCCATTCCCTGTGCAGGCCTCGATTGTGTGCGTGTCACCAAACGATACGTGCATGGTAGTTTTTAAGCTTGTTCTGCTTGTTGACTCCCACTCGTTAGTAAATAAAAAAGTTAATAGCCACAGGCTTAGTATTTTAAGGAAAATCGTCAATATATCAGTATATAGTATATATTTGATGCAATTAGGTTTTTTTTTTTTTTTTTTTTTAAGAAGCAGCAGAAAGAAGCAGTTTTATTTCGCAAGCGTCGACAGTTCTGAACGAAATATTGCCGGTCTCTTAACCTGCAAAAATGCAATAGAATATCTGGACGGAACTATAATGAGCTGAGATAAGCACGCGGGAAACTGTGCATCACGCTTGCATGAGCGAGATGCTTCCACTTGCAAACGTACGCCATCGTAAAGTTTTTTTTTCTTTTTTTAATTTTCTTCGTCATACTCAAGTAATTATTGTTTTACTCTGAATTCAGGGCTCTGCAATCGCCTAACACTGCTTAATATCAGCTGGTATTTAAGGTGAAAAAAAAAATAAAGTGCTGTATTATGATACGGCCAGTTGGATAACAAGACATTCTCATTAGTAGTTAGGTGACCGGGAGTAGCTGGTAACAGCATATCGTATATACTAGTACTCAGTAGATGGCCTACAACTTTTCATGAACAGTTGGGGTTCGATCCCCGAATAGCGGAAGCAATGATTTTTCATTAAAATTATGAGCAAAGCAGTTTGTACGAAACTGTGTGTTCAGGGGCCGATACGTCCCGAAATTTAATCGCCTATATCGTCTTGGAATTAAGTGAGAGCCGCGTAGAATACGGGAAAGAAAGACAATACAAATCATAAGTGTCTATCCGGGTGTTTGTTTTTCGTCCCCACTGTGTGGCGTTATTGTTATCTAATATGCATCAGTACCGACTCACCCTATTATAAAGCTTTTTTTTTTTAATCATTTTCTTCTTATTGCTTATTTTCGTCCACACTTACAAGTACTGGCATGACAGAAGCGTGATATGAAGAGAACAGCGTTAAACAAAAGCCCTAATGGTAATATCATTTCATATCACGTTCATTATTGACGCCTTTTCAGCGTAAACCTATTGAGCACAGATAGGTCACTTTCACATCTCGCTGTCGCTAATATGGCAACGCTTCTTCCCGAATAGAGAGCGAAACATTCTCACGAAATTTCTCCCGACAAGGGGGTACCCCGAACAGAGCAGTGCATGCGTAAGCCCATGCCCTTCAAACTTTGGGGCACAAGCGATGAAAGCAAATATCTTAGCATCTTTACGAACAGGAACAAAACATGAGAAATCTAGTAAAAAATGTGGCGTGGTGCTGTTGCGATGCAAGCCACGGGCACTTCGGGTCAAAAAAGGAGACCGGAGATATGGAAGCTGAAACCAGAAGCATCTGACCGTGCAAGGGCTTGGGGCCACTAGCAAACAAGGTTTGTCAACAAGGGAGCAGGTTGACCCGAGAAGCAAGCAAAAAAGAAGGAAAAAAATTTTATGTTCTGCTGGCTTTACAAGGAAACACCAAATATATACACGAAACCCGAGCAGCTCGAAACAACTTCAAAGCCGTCCGCTAGCCTCACCAACCTTCAGCATGAAAGTAATGATGCGGAGAAAAAAGAAACGACAACGTAAAAACTTCGACAACCGAAGCGGAAGGGCAGCCAATGAGTTTGCAGGTCGAAATAAAGCCCCGCCGAGCGGCAATGTGCAAGACCGTAGTCCTCCCCTCTAGGGACACTTCCCAAACGAGGAAAAACGATCGTTTTCACACCGACCCGCGCTGCGAACGGCCGTATATTTCCGTCGACCACTAACGCGCCGCTGGCGGACGCTAAGCCTTCGCACGCTTCCTTTGTTCTTGCGCGTTTTTTTGGCAGATGACAGCTATGACCGGGAGTAATGGGTTGCAGCTGCCATGCAGTAGGATGGCTGTCACTCAGTTTGCATTCTTTCTTTGCGTCCTTATCGGTTACCTTCCTTTTGTTGTTGTTTTTTTTTTTT
>JAJIZL010018839.1:1134003-1151261 GCA_023969395.1 Amblyomma maculatum
AAAAAAAAAAAACTAAAGAAATATAGAAACTGCGGTGGCAGGGCGCAACGCCTTCTGATTGGTACAAGTGGAAAATAAAAATGTCACATTTCTACTACTTATTTTTTTTTCCTTCCGCACAAAGAATAAATATACCAGCTAATACTCGGAGGAAGTAAAAGTCGTCTTGAATCTACCGACGTGACCGGCCTTCGCAGTGAAACAGGTCATGCCCCCTTATGAATAATTCTCACGTCTCCTTAGACGTCCAGCGTTGACATGCGACGGCTTGCACATGTAAAAGGACGGTTTCGAGTTTCAACAGGCTGCAGGCGGACTGATCCGCTCTCAATCCACGCACTCCACAGATCCGTGTGTTGCCAAAGACACAATCTTGTTTCTATTCCCCAACTGACAGCATTTTGCGTGTACTAGGACGAAGGCATTTTTGTTATAATTTTGCAACTTGGTCCCGAATCACCACTTATTTTTCGGTGGCAGGGTTTTTGACATCCGGTATCAGACAAAAACGCGGAAGTCCGACTTGTAGTGCAAGCAGATTTTATGCCTAAAGACTTTGTATGCTGTTTATAAAACACCAAGTTTGATGTTCTGCCGGCGTGTTAAAAATAGATACTATAATACCTTGCACTACCTTAAAGTAAATATTAAATAAATGGAACAAATCATATGTCGAATGCCTTTTCTTTTGGAGGGGGCAGGGGGCCTGAGGAAGGGAAACACTGTGGCGAGAAACTGAATTAAAAGCGTCTGCCACAGTTGCCGGGATATAGTAATGCGATTTCAGTACAAAAATACTCAAAAGACTTAAATGAAATCAAAGAAAACAACAAATAACTATGCTTCAGAAAAATCATATCTCAATCCTTTAATTATCGACCAAACATATTCAATACGTCTCTCAAAATTTCATTGTGCTTCTTGTGCGGGACACGTGTCATGTTCTATTTTCAATGAACTCTCGGACAAGATCCGCGCGCGAACTAAGTATGGGCCGTGCACGGAACACACGCACAGTGAAAATGGCACACAATAAGAAGACGCATCGGTCTGCAGCCTCGGGCATCACAGTTTGGCAATGGAACTGCCGTAGCTTCAGACGGAAAAGGGCATCCCTACAACTCTACATTCAGAACCACGCAACTACTCCGGATGTCATAGCCATTCAGGAAACAGGCTGCTCGCCCACTTCGACCGGATACAATACCACCTCCCTATCTGCACGCACTGCAATTCTCGTCAAAAACACTCTCACGGCCATAGACCATACACTCAGCAATCAAGTAATTGAGCATACGCTCACTGAAATACTGCCGCCTACACCAGATGCCCCCAGCCTTTTCATAACGAACGTTTACGACCCACCCCGAGCCAAAGGACACGGCTTCCTCAGATTTCTATCCGACATCAAACGCATATCTGGTTCACATACACTGATAGTAGGTGATTTCAACGCTGGACACACAGCCTGGGGATACCTTAAAAACACTCCCAAGGGCACACGTCTGTACAACGCATTTATGCAACTCTCTCTCACCCTCATCACGGACCCCAACGCCCCTACCCGCATCGGCACTAGCACCGCCAGAGACACCACCCCAGACATTACACTGACCAACATTCGCTCTCCCATTTTCTACAACGTACTACCAGACACACTGGGCAGCGACCATTATATTATCCAAACTCAAGTGCAATATGGCGCAAAACAGTTCACATCCAAGAGCCAGCGTCTCACTAATTGGAAAGAATTTCGTGAGCAATTAGCGGTAGTCACTTCCGAGGACAGCAATCTCCCACTGGACGCCTGGGTAGATAAGCTTCAGTCTGCACTCAAACGCACCACTAAAAACATCAAAATCACTCCGCAAGCACCTCAAATCGACCCTCATCTTCTGCATCTCTGGGAGGCAAGGCGAAGCCTCGTTAGGAGATGGAAAAGACAACGACACAACAGAAAACTCCGCCTCCGAATCGCACATATTACCACTGAGGCCATAGAGTATGCATCCAATCTGGCAAACTCGAACTGGCGAAACCTCTGCAATAGCCTTCAGGGTACTTTAGGCACGCGAAAAACTTGGAATATTCTCCGAACCCTGCTCGACCCCACAGCCACCAAACAACAGACAGCCATCAACACGCACCGCCTCATTCACACTACAGCGCAACAAGGCACAGACATCCTTCAATACCTCACACAGCGATACATTTCGCCCCCGCTCCCACCTTCTTCCACGCCCCCATCCCCTCCCCCACCTAACCCAAGGCTAGATGAGGACATAACCACCGCGGAGGTACGGTCCACCCTCGCCCATATCACTCGTAGCACCGCACCCGGGCCCGACCAAATTACATGCAAACTCCTTCGAAACCTTGATGATACATCTCTTTCTCAACTCACAGCTTACTACAACCAACATTGGAGGGAGGGTACTTTACCAGCCTCTTGGAAACATGCTGCAATCAACTTCATTCCTAAGCCCGGAAAACCCCTTTCCTTAGACAACCTACGCCCCATTTCTCTCACAAGCTGTCTTGGCAAACTCTATGAACATGTAATCCTTAGACGGCTTCAACCTGAACTCGAATCTACCGGTTTTTTTGCTCACTCTCAATTCGGCTTCCGCCCACATCTCTGTACCCACGACATTCTACTGCACCTGAAAGAGACCATCCTAAACAATACCCTCCATAAACATGCCACACGGGCTATACTTGCCCTTGATATACAAAAGGCATTTGACAACGTGAGCCATGACCACATTCTGTCTACCCTTGCCACAACTAACTGCGGGCTACGCATCTGGCGCTACGTTGAGGCATTCCTAAACAAACGCACGGCTCATATCACACTCGGGTCCTACACCTCCCCGACCATCTATTTACCCAACCGAGGCACACCGCAGGGCTCAGTCCTCTCACCCATCCTCTTTAACATCGCCCTAACTCCCTTAGCCCGGATACTCGAGACTATACCTGACCTTCAGCACGCAATATACGCAGACGACATCACACTATGGACTACTAAGGGTTGCCCTGGCCAAGTTGAACAAACTTTGCAATTCGCTACAGATGCCATCCACACATATACAAAGGCTATAGGTCTTGCGTGTGCACCACAGAAATCTGAGCTCCTAGTCATCAAGCCTTCCCCACGTGCCCCAACCATCACCGTACTCCTTGACAACGCTCCGATTCCCAAAGTACCACGGCTTCGACTGCTAGGTCTCCACATTCAACAGGACACTAGAGCCACCTACACCATACACCTCCTGCAGCGCCAAATCAACCAGATAACACATCTCATTCGTCGCATTTCAAGCCGCAATCATGGCCTCAAGGAAAAAGACACTTTAAGACTCGTAGATGCCCTTATCGTTAGTCGACTAGCTTACCACCTCCCCTACCATCACATCACCAAAACCCAACTCAATAAACTTAACGTCCTACTCCGCTCAGCCGTTAAAGCAGCCCTCCATTTACCTCGTCATACCAGTACAATTCGGCTCCTTCAATTAGGCATTCATAACAATATTGAGGAGATCATAGAGGCGCACCTCTCCAGCCAGCAACGTCGACTCCGCACAACATCTACAGGCGCTCATCTCTTGCGCTCAATGGGCTACAATACCCCTGATCCCTCACCTCATACTCATATACCCATCCCTCCGCATCTGCGGAGCCTCCTCGAGCTCAAACCCCTCCCACAAAATATGGATCCCGAACACCACAAAGGTCGTCGCGCAGCCCGTGCCTCATATTTTTCCAAACAGTACTCCACACGCCAAGACATCATCTACACGGATGCTTCACACAATCCGGACATTCCTCACATCTGCACTGCTGTATTCACGGACATTCGCCGCTCAACATTCAATGCCGCCTCCATCCACTGCACTAGCATCGCCGAGGCCGAATGCTTGGCCATTACACTTGCAATTGCACACATCAGTCAGTTGCAGACTCAGCACACCACAATATGCACAGACTCCCAAACAGCATACAGATATCTACTGCGAGGAACCCTCCCACACTCATCTGCTAAAATATTATCTACTCTACCTACCCCTCCCGATACCATCACCATCACATGGGTTCCTGGGCATGAGGACATCCTCTGAAATAAGCGCGCTCATGCGTTTGCCCGAGAACTAAGCTTCCGGGCGCCGGTGGATGTCCTCCCCAAACCTTCATTATACACCACCATCGAACCTCTTGACTACACTACAATTGTTCAGTACTATCGTCGCTGCCGTGCCACGTTCCCGCCACCACATCCCACGCTTTCTCACATCGACAGCACGTACTGGCGACAACTCCAAACACATTCGTTTCCATCCCCTCAATTTGCCCACATATTTCACCCCACGGACTTCCCACCGTACTGCACCACATGCAATGCCACCCCACCCACCCTCTACCATTACTTATGGGAATGCCCACATCCAATCCGCGTTCCTCCCGTCAAACACCCCACCCCCTCCTCCTGGGAGGCTGCCCTTCTAGCCACGCAACCTGCAGATCAGTTACGGCTGGTCGAGCGGGCTAAGCTAGAAGGAACAGCCAGAGGGCTCCTGGACTAAGAGGTCCTCCTGGGAGTGTTTCCATTTTTTTTTTTAATAAAGTTTTTTCCTCCTCCTCCTCCTCTCTGCACTGTGATAAGTGTGAGGAGAAGCTGCTTTATTTTTAGACGCAAAGGCTGTTCAAAAGTGCAAAAAAAGAGTGGGAGATTAAGATCGATTTTTCGATATACGCGGTGATCAATCAATAAAAATGACAAGTGAATGAATGAAAGGGCTCACTAGAGCAGACATTCTCTCTGGACATTATAGATCAATATCTATCAAACATCTAAGACTCGAAAAAATCTTAGGACAGAGCTTTTATTTCATGTAAATTATTTAGCGCACATTAAATTTGCATTACCTGTGTGAGATGCCTGTGAGGGGACTACGATGTGAAAACCAGAAATTTCAAAGTACATCAAAAATCCATTATTCTTCGACTGATAGCACTTATATTACAGTGGCTAGAATAGCCACTGTACTTGTATGCAAACCATATAAAGAGTCAGTTTGTACAGTATTTAGCCCACAACTAGTCTCAGCAACGACTCCACAAAGCGAAGTACAGTACCTTCCAACCTGACTTTCTCAATATTGTATCCCTTTTTTCCGCTAGGCACTCATTTCTTAGGCGCTTTCTGCTCCATATTAATGTTCGCTCAACTTTACCACGTCGCTGTCTTTGGAGCGGAAACCTAGTACTCACTATCTACAACAAAATTATCTTAAAAGCGTGAGCTGTTACTACTTACCCGTTTTTTGTCCGTCCCTCTATCACTCTCAGATTCAAGATGGCGGCCAGGTAAGGTGATCACAGCTGCAGCATTAGCAAATACATTTCTTAGATACCCCGCGCCCCCCCCCCCCCCCCCCACCCCCGAACAATGGAGTCCACTACGTGGTCCACCATGTGTGACGTCCTGAGCGCCAGAAGCCACGTGACCGTTCGTACTTACAAGTAAATACTAAAAAAATTCACCTTCATCTTACAGTGGGATCTATTTTCTGTCAATAAAACATCGTCCTGGTGCGTAGTACACAGCTCGATGTTTGAACAGTACCGTATTAGTTCACTGTATCGAATGCTGCTGCTTCGTGGGATCACTAATAGGGTTAGGCCGCTCTTATTTCGGTTTACAAGCACAGAATTTTATAACCTGCGGCCGTGAATAAACTAGAGACACAGGTTTCGCCCATTTTCGGGCTCATTTAATGCACGCTTTGATATGAGCACCCACTATCTGGTCCAACATTTTCCCTCTTTCCTTCTCGGTCTATTTCCAAGCTGATACGCCTCGCTTAGCACAATAGGAGACCGTGATGGGTGCTCTAAAATACACCGGTATTAGCGCTCGAGTTTTATGCGCGTTCTCTGTTATCATAAAGCGACAAAACTGACCGCGAAAGTTTACTCTAATGAGCACTTTTCGCCTACCAGTGGCCTTCCAAACCGGATATAACGCGGCCGTATGCGATAGGGAATAGACCCAAACTATTCCGCTGCGCAAAACAGCGGTCTTCGCAACCGTCGGTTCGCACGACGATTCCTGCCCGCCACCAAACCAAACCGAAAAGTAAAAAGAGAAAATGCCACTATTCTCTTTCCGGTCTTTGGTAGTTTAAACCAAAGGTCGTTTGCGGCGTTGGGAGTCCACCCTAACAAAAGGCGCGCTCAATGCACAGAATGTCCCCGCGGTGAGTTCAATCGCGCACTGTTTGCGATAAAAGTTGCACCGTATTTTCCGATATCAGCAGTCAACTTTACGCCCCCCCCCCCCCCCCCTTTTTTTTTCCTCAGACCGGAATGGCGGTAGAGCTCTGTGAATCGAGCTGAAAGTGTGTTTGAAAGCGTGTCCTTGAAAACGAGCAGATCCCGATGCCCATACCACGTCTCTCCCTCACTCCTGCACTTACACTCTCCAACTTTTCCTGTATCTGTGAGGGTAATAAAGGAGGCCTTTCCCAAGTGCGTACGTCATCAGAACACAGAAGTTCGCTTCGCCGCTCAGATATCTGGCCGGTCCTGTCATCGCGTAGGTTCACGCGCGTCACTTTTATGAATTTTTTTAGGAAGAGAAAAGTTTTCGTTCGTACATCTAGTTGAACTTGTTTAAAGTACTTGCATAGAGATGCCATTACGCGGTTCACATCTTACGCTCGTTTTTGACTAGCAACAGAAGAGATTTTGGAGTCATTATGATTTTTTTTTTTTCTTCGGTCCTCTTAGGCTGTTCCCCTACTGCCTTCCTGTGCAATCCGATTTATAGAAGTACACTTTTGCGTCCGTTGACCTTCTTCGTTGTTCCCGCCTATCAAGGCTTGGGCAAGCGAAATGAGTTCTTGTTTCTGAAAAACGTTATCCTTTCTCCTGTTCGCGAAATAGTTTTAAACTGCCGATCACTTGCCTTTCCTCTTGCATAACTATTTCCACCGCAGCGAGGCCCTATGCAGCACTATTACGGGTGCCTACTTTTCGTTGTTTTTCAATTACGATCGCCGCTTTCCTTACGTTGGGCAACTAGCTGCGCAGGGACTTTGTCGAGCTCTTTCAAAAGCGATGGCAACGCACGTACCACTCAGTGGCACGTAAGAGCGGCGATAAGGGCAACGGAAAACCGCTTATGACCACCGCCTGCTCTCTACGTTATCTCTAAATATATATATATTTTTTTTTTTCAAGCTCCTAGCAATATGTTGTGGGCGTTGGCGTGAATGTGTCGGTAAGCGAAGCCATTCACACCCCTTTTCCTCTTTCCTACCCCCCCTCTTCCGCTACCGCGTACTTACGTCCCTGCTCGAGTTTATTTCATTATTTTATGTCCTTTAGCGCCATTTTAAGAGGCTTTCATGGTATGATGGTAACTGTACCGTCATCCTTGCCCAGTGGTAAAAACAAAACAAGAAAAAATACTTTGTACAAAACAATATATCAAGCAGCACGGTTCGCGTGCTGATGCTTTGGAGTGTAATGCCTGTCCTGAGGCAAAAGTTTGGCCATTTGTGCATCACTGGCGAAGTTGCTGCCCTCAGTCTTGTTTATGACTCTAGCATTTCGGGCTCTTACGATGGTATGCGTCCGTGTGTGTGTTGCCCTTTTCTGGCACGCTGTCTTTCCTTTTTGCAGTCGAGCACTTTGCACCTGCATGTCGTGGCGAAATCGTAGCCGCGCTGTTATCTCGTGAGCCCACAATAAAGGCATATACATGAAGCTGCCTGCTTGAATGTGTGGGCTCACGCGGTTCCATGAGGGCTCTTTTGTGTCCTGCGTCTCCTCCCTATTTTTAGACGCACCGTTTTCCCACTCTGCGTTATCAGCGCACCAGCGCCGAGAGGACGGTCGAGACAAAGACATTAGCGAAAATCGAAAAACGTTCGACGAGAGTGAAAGAACTCCCGAAGGAACGTTTAAAAGCAATTTAATCTTGCCCCAGGGGGAAGAACAGGAGACGTCAAAAAGTAGTTTTCTATAGCATGCGAGCCCCTTAGCGACCGCGGTGTGGAAAGACGTCTTTAATTTATTTATTTTATAAGGACGCAAAATGTCATTCGGGACAAATTTATAGGAACTGACGTCAGCGGTTTTATTCCTTAAGAATACATCGGATTAAGGGGTCGGCCGCGACACCACACTTTCTAGCAGTGTCGGGCTTATTCCTACTTGGCACAGCAAGCAGGGAAAACTGTTGAACAAAGAGAACGTAAAAAAATATTTTCGTGTTTTTTTTTTTTTTAACCTTCATAGTCATGAAAAAAAAGATCTATTTCAAATTAAAATGCACAATACAGCACACATGGGCGGACTTTAATATAGGAGGGTATCTCAGGCGCTCTTTGTTCACCGAAATTACTCGCTTCGCTGAGTAGGGATACTTGTTGGAACTAAGTAAACCAACTGAAATTGTGTGCGAGCTCCAGGTGGTCGAAATTACTCCGTAGCCCTCCACTACGGCTCCCCTTTCTCTTTCACTTTCACTCCCACCTTCCTCCCTTTTCTTACGGCGCGGTTCAGGTGTCCACGAAGCAAGTGTCACAGATACTGCGCCTTTCCTTTTCTGTTAACCAGTTAAAAAAAAAACTTATAAATTACGCTTCAGTGTACCTCTCAGTAAGGAACATCAGGCGACGGCCTCCAAATGTTTGAGGCTAGGCTCTAACCGCAGTGATTTCAAATGCGCAGATATAAAGGAAAAAAATTGCGAATGTCTAAAATAGTCTCGACAGCCTCTATGTATGTAAATTTCAACGAGTAGACGAGACCTCCGCGCAGTATTTTGAAGAACGTGTTTTGGTTAACAGGCCAACTTGAAATGTAACTTGTTACGAGAATGGTCAGCCATATTTGACATGTTCTCTCCAAGAGTGGTTACCTATTACGAACGCCAAAAATCAAAAGGCGTTCGAATGAAGCAAGCAAGACAAAAAAAAAAAAGCAAAAAGGACTGCTTCTCCTCCGCGTTCGCATAAATTAGTGATGCTCCAATTTCTCGAGACGCCCCAGAGAAAATAATGGAGCTGGCCCAAGAACGTATATCATCGTCTTGAAACAAAAGATGCGCATAATTTTGAAGCACAAAAATGAAATATTGTGCTTAACCTAGCAGCCGCGATAGCACTAAGAGCTGATGAGGTACTGTAAAAACCACAAACAAACTCCTACAAACAAGATAAAATAAACAACCATGCCAGCACGTACGCAGTCACTATCAGAGACAAAACTTATGGCTACAAGGGTCAACCTATCATTGGGACAAATCACCACTACGTTATAAACGCAGAGAGCAAAGTTCCGCGCTCTCATAACGAGCGGCCGTCAATTCGATGAAACCACAGGAGCGAAGTGAAAGGATAAAGGGTCGTTACGAGGCGTATGTTCCATGAGACAGAAAAAGTTCTTCCTCCGCGCATTCTTGGTGGCGGTGAAAACTTAGCGACCACGGATGGTTGGCCGCAGGCTGTAATTAAGGCTAAACACGAGTAGGGCCCCCAAACGCACGCGTCGCAACCGTCACTGGCAGCCGCGCCGGCGACGCCTTAATGAGCCCGCCTTGCCTCGGTTCTGTTCTTTAGCCTCGTCCGACCGGCACGGTGAGATGAGAAGCCCGGGACGAAAGAAATGAAAGGAAAAAAAAAAGTAGGTTGGGAGTTTTAGGCGACGCTTTTGGCCGGGATGTTTAGTCGGCACTGCATTTCTTTTTCCTTCCTTTAATTTTGCTTTTCTTTGTTTCATATATCGAATTGAATTCCATGCACTCAGTGCGAAGCATTAGTTTCGCAGGTAAAAACAGTATGCTGAAATAAAGAATATCTTTTCTAGACATGAATATTTGTCCGAAACTTGGATACCTTGTTAGTATGGAAATCAGGAAACTGCAGCCTAGGAAGCAAAAAGGTGTTATTCACGGACACTGAATATCACTGATTGAACTGTCATTGACTCACGTCTGTGGGGGCAGAGGGCGCTATATATGCGTGTGCGGGGGGGGGGGGGGGGGGTTTTGGGGGGGGGGGTTGAGGGGATTATCGAGCGGTCGTGTTAATACATCACACAATGCGCTAGACGGGAATAGTGAACTGCGCTTTGCTATAGGCAACTAAGCGTGTATCCTACACCATCATCAATGGCATGCCACAAATGGAAATGGAGGTTTTTCTTCACATGTTTATGTCTGAGAAGCTGCCCTTGTTCTTCACCGCATCAATCTTCATTTAAGAAGCAGGGAGGGATTGGTGTACTGTGAACTGGTAAACCAAGTATGGCTGGTCTAAATTTGTTCAATAGCCTTGAAGCGTATGACGTCATTCTCTCTTCCCGGCCGCGGCGGCCGGGTTTCGATGGAGGTGGATCACAATGCGTCCGGGCGCTGTAAAATGTCAGGGCACATTGAAGATCCTTGAGAGTGGTCTAAATTTTCATAGCACTCCACAACCAGTCAGCGTGTTCAGGTTTCTATTTAATTCTGGCGCCTTTTCTCGCCGGTGATTAAAGTAGAATACTTGGGAGTACCGTCATCCTGAATGCCCTTTAAGTATCTGACGGTAGTGCTAGATATCGTCTGTAGGATAACTGGGGTAATAGTAATTTCTACAGGATGTTGAGTGTTAGTGCATTTAAGCGTGGGTCCTGTTACTATGTTACAATTTTTTTAGTATCAGGCGAGAAGCACCGAAATATTTCGGATAAGTTCACTCTTATGTTAAGTTTCAGGCTTGTATGATGTTCGCTTTCTTTTCTCCGAGAACGGGAGCTATAAGCAGTTCAGGCTTATGAGCATCTCTCACAGCGGCACTCTTTTTTTTTTTTTTCATCGAAGCTCGACGTCTATAGAAAACGTAAATGTGAATGATTTTTCAACGTCACCGATCTTCTCTGATTCCTGGAACGCGAGGTAGTCGTGAAGTTTTCTACCTTACGACTGCCTCTCGAAGTATAAAACTCAACATGTTGTCGATTGTCGTGTTTCGAAGTCCGTAATGTAAAAACAAAAATCACAATGTTAATAACGACATCGAAAGAGCAATCTTCGCTTCGGAGTTTTCCTCAGTGCGTTCGTGCCGAAAAGAGGACAACCACATAAAAAAAAAAAGATATATCTTAACGGGGGAGACGGGACATTTGCATGTTATTAAAAAAAATCTCGTTGACGCGCATTGAAAAAAATGGCAAAAAAGCTATTCATACAAGACGAGGAGCAAGGTTTCGTGGATTTCGTTCCTTTTATTGGCGTCTTTCTTGTTTGCTTTTCACATTCTAGGGTAACAGGAGCGGTGAAAATGTCAGCTAGGCACATTGACTCGCTCGCAGAAAACCTATCTGCAGCGTCGTAGGAGCGGCAGTGCCTTTGGTACTTGACCAGAATGTAGGCTATTACTCAGAGAAATTGAGCACCAACGCAATCGAAGCCTTTGTCGGTGAAAACTCAGCGTCTACAGCAAAAAGAAAAAGGCAATTTATTTTTGTTCTCCATTGGGCGAGACTCGACAAGTTCCGCGAACAAGGCAGACTATTTTCTTTTCGCTGTTGTTCCTGAAACGGTATAATGCGAGAAAATTAATGCATTGTATTTTATTTGTTAGCCTACCCTCTATTTAAAAGAATTCTGGAGAAAGAACCAATCAGCAGCGTTTTTCAGAAATGTTATTTATGAACAAAAGACGTGTTACCTTTTCATGGAGATTAAGAGAAAATCTAAAAGCTCTAAAAGGAAAAAAGAAATTATTCGATCGCTCCTGCATTTGCTTGCATATTGTGGTTGAGCCAGAGCGCGAGGTAGCTAAAGAAAAACACAAGAAAACTCAATTAAATTGAAAAGCAAGCAACTTCACTTTCCTATTGCTCATATGGCCGCCAGTGTGCGTCACTCGCTTTTTCGTGACATTGTCAACGTAAGCTTTAACATTTTTCTTTGTCGCCATTTTGATCGCGTTCCATGCTTGTTAGTTTTCGGCATTTTATTTCTTTCCCTCGGGCTTGTGTGTGTCTTGATGTCGCGTGATCACTGCGACCCACGAGGGGGTGCTCGCGACGTCTCTCATCCAATCTAGTTTCCGTCGCCAGGGAAACCGTCCGCCTATGATGGAAACACACTGAGTGATAAGAAAAATTCGAAATAAAAGGATAGCGGCATTGGAATAAAGGAAGTAAAAATTGAACCCTCAGCAGAGAAAATCGGGGGAATGTAGTCAAGAATACAAATGCGGCTAGCAGCATAAAAAGCAGGGAGGAAACTAAGAAGTGAGCAAAAATTTTTGCTGGAAGTCTTCGCGAGGCGCATCAGGCTTGTTGATTCGAATTTTGCCTCGCGAGCCAGCTAGTGTGTCGTCCCAAGACGAGTCTAGCGCAACGCCTTTGCGCGTCTTTCTCCGCCTCGCCACAGCGAAAGTGAGGGTGAAAGGGAGAAGGCACGAAATACCTCGGAGCTATATCATGGTTGTGCACGCGTGCCCAGAAACAGGAAGGTCTCCCGGGGCAACTGATCATGAAAACACTGCATTGGGTTGGCGTTCGTCTAGTGAATCAGCTCGGACATGGCGAAAAACTTCTGGCAACACTTCCAAAGCTGTCCAATAAACCTAAACGGGCAGCGAACATAGGGTCAGTGCTTTGAGCATACATTCGCATACGGGAAAACGCGCGCGCAAGGTTCCGAGGAAGGGACACGGAAGCATATAAAAAATGCCTGATTTGAATTCCTGGCTCCTAGAACGTGACCGCGCAGCTATAAGCAGGTAAAACCGATGTGTCTTGTCAGAGGAAAGTTGATTACATACAAAAGCGGTCACTGTCGATGGAACACGCAGTTAAAGCATAACAATAAAAGCCGCCGAAGAAAGCAGACAAATATGCATGCAAAAAAAAAAAAAAAAGCTTTTCTCACTGACTGAGATCAGAACGTACGGTGAACTGTATATCCATAGTTGCTTGCGCACGTCGAAGACATATGCCATGTCTTTATTTGAGCATGTTGACACAGTGAGCAATAATAAATCACAAGAGAGAGGACCTGCAGAAAAATAAGAGGGATGTAGGGGCAGTTAATTGTATACGAAAGGTGATAATCTGCTATTTGCTACAAATTGCGCATTGTTACAGGCGAGGGCGCACACTAAAAAGACTAGAATCTTTTCTGGGTTCCTATGTGTTCAGTTTACTTTTTATGCCTACTTTACACCCCTTATTTGCATCCAATGAAAGAGGCACAGTAAGGTTGGTCTTTTTTAATAGTCTTCACGGGTTCAGCGTTGACTGTGTTTTTCCATTCCATCCAGCAAGTCCATAATTGAAAACTTCATGTTAATCGTGTTAAATACATTACACCAATGAATTGAGGTTTCCTTGCGTTGTGCTAGCAAGAACAAAGACACTTTTCTTCTCACGACATTTTTTTCGAGAGTGAATCGTCGGAGTGCCAGAAAATCTGATCAAGGCTCGCAAAACTAGATTTAAAGGGTCCTGGCCGTTACAGCGAGGCACCGAGTAACGCGATGCGCTGCTGGCTACCAAGTTTCGCAAACAAGCGGCTAATGACAATGACGGACCGATAATCAAAAAGAAAAACACCGAAGCGGGCACAAGTGTCCACGCTATATGCGCGCACTTCCGAACGGAAGTACATAAAGTTAGCAGGGTCGAATTCGGCGCCTGCAGCCGCAATAACGGAATCCAATAAGCGACGGGGTGCTTCAGCTCAGGCAGAATTAGAACAAATCGGAGCGTCGGCGGCAAACCCAGAAAGTATTACGCTCGACACACGCGGTGGCCCCTAATTACGCATCCAATTTGCATTTCTTGCATTCGCTAGGCAATCCGCTAGATGGCGCTGTCCTTCTTTGTGGCGATTGAGCGGCAGACTTCCGCCAGACTAAATAACCGGCCACGCTGCTTTGTACCGATGCAAAAAGACGGAATTAGCGAGAACGACGGAATACCCAGATTTTGCTCCAATGTTTTCTTTTTCGTCCCTTTCTGTTACGCATGTCACATTGAGGAAAGGTCGAATGTTCTGATTGTTTAAAGAGGGGGTGTTCCGAGAAAGAAGCGCTCAGAATCCGCTTTTCGAACCTGCTTGGCCAGCCAGGGAGCACTGTAATTCGTTTAAAGTCCTAACCTAAGTAATATAAGAGAGCACCGAGAACGAAACTAGCTCAAAGAATTTTTCAGTGGGGTTTTGTATGCGGTGGTCTTGACCACTAGTGCTGTAGTTTCATTTTCTTACATTTTCTTAAAGACGTTTATAGAGCTCCAGTACACTAGGGCCGTACAAGAAGTTCCAATAAACCCAATGATATGCGACAACACGTCTAAATGTGGCAGAAGAGTGTAATAATCGGTTTACTGCATCACCTAGTCTTTTTCAGTCTCATTCTTTGCGGTTCTTTGAGTGCGTTATATCACTTCCAATGGTACACAATCTTCTAAAGTGAACTCTTGTTTTGAAGCTAAAGCTTCACTAGGTCAGGTAGTTCGTGCCGTCGGGTATGCACGGTTTTCATCTTGAAGGAG
This sequence comes from Amblyomma maculatum, assembly GCA_023969395.1. Classification (NCBI taxonomy): domain Eukaryota; kingdom Metazoa; phylum Arthropoda; class Arachnida; order Ixodida; family Ixodidae; genus Amblyomma; species Amblyomma maculatum. Next base: position 1,148,572 of record JAJIZL010018839.1, read on the forward strand.
ATGCAGGGGTCAAACTTCTGTGTTAAGCCTGGTGGTCGCCACGTGACTGGGCTATAATCACGTAGACCAGAAAGTGTACCATGACCACTGTTAAAATGAAGGTCGAGGTCACATGAGGTGACGTCAGTGTGACGTGGAAGTAGAGGGCGCTATAGGGGCGATGCGTGTTTAAATAAGAGCACTTAAAACGACCTATAAACATAGGTGTCGTGTGGACTGCGCTCAGGCTCTGTTTATGTCGGTTATAGCATAAAGGCAGCTCGTATAACGGCTATAGTCGGTGCTACTCAGAACACTACGCCGCGTTTGCTGTGCACACACAACATGCAGAAAGAAGAGCCTGAGTGGAGCCTGCGTCCTTTGTTTCCAGACCTAGTAGCCGTCAAGACGCACTACTTTACGGACCATAAGAGTGTTTACGTTTGAATCAATAACGATGAAACGCCTTCCGTTTGAAAAAATCAAAGCAAATTTCTTTCTTTGCTGCAAAAAAAAAAAATAATAATGCTCGCTGTACTCTGTGCCGCATGTTTATTTTCCTCTTTTCTATTCTTACTTTTGCAGTTGCAACTCCTCGCACCCGCTGTCATATCAGCCCTCTCACCGCTCCAGCAGAAGAATGCAGTCGCAGCTCGTCGCCCTCACCTTAGTAGTCGTTTTCCTTGTGGGGACAGTGCTGGCTGTGCCATACAACAACTATGGTGAGAAAAGTTAGTTTTACCTTCTACTTATAATGCCGCGAATATGCGCGTACCTGATTAAGATAAATAAAACAAGTAGATCATGGTGCAGGCAGCAAAGCACACATTATATTTTAATGGCTGCGGGGACACTTTGGAATCAGAGAAAATCGGCACGAGGGAAATGCCTCCAGATTGGCCAACAACGGCTGTCTTTCTGCGACTACCGCCTTATTAGGAGTTGATACCGCGGGCAAGTTTTGTAACCTTGCGCGGGAACTCGAACTCGCCGCAGGAAATTAGACTAATTGCAACGTGATGCTGTGTCGGCATTAGCATGTCCGACATCCCTGCTTGTGAAACACGTGAGACGGGGAGGAGACAACAGGACATATTTAGCGTAAATGCCCTGTGTTTGAAGCGCATTTCTCTAGACTGCCTAAATATTCCATCTGATTGATAGTAAGAACCCCGGACTGCGGGAACAGTTCCTGGTTAATCTCAAGACAAATTACTGTTTACGTCCCAAGGCGTCATCATTGTGCAGTATATTTGTACGTCGTAGCCTATGCCCTTACGTGATGTCGTTACTCATTACCCTTACCCTTCCGCTCTCTTTTAATTTTACATCCCTGCTTCTTTTTTCTTTACTGCGTCATCCAAAGTCTCACTCTTCCTCTTAATCCATCTGTATGTCTTAATATTGACTTTGGCGAAATTCACCACCACACATCTTTTTTTCTGTCATTTGCTTGGGCAACAGAGTTCTTCCACAGTTCCTAATTTACTAACTAGGTGAACGAAGGCTACCAACTTAGGCCATCAATATTTGCAATTTTTATGTACAACTCCTTTGAATCTTTACCTTTATCCGTGTTTCATATAAGGATGCAACGAGCTCTCAAAGGAATAGCCTTGATCGTGAGCTGTAAACGAAGGCCACAGGCCGCAAAATATTATCCTTGTAATAGAAGTTTTAACCACATGAATCACAACGAACGTTGTTATATGGAAGGTTTTTCTTGGCATACGCCAAATCTCGAAAGTTCGGACTAACATCTGACTATACTGTATTTAACACAATTGGAGGAATGAGCTACAGATTATTGTCACTTTATCTTTACCTAAGGAGGTTTGCTGTAGTCAACTCCTGCATCGATCTTTGATTTGTGTTCTTCTCTTCAGATAACATTTGTGCTCATTTTTTATTCCAGATGACACACTGTTAGATGAATACAAGGAGCGACTGGAAAACTACTTAATGTCAGCTGATAAGTGAGTACATTTCCTTCATCTGTTTATAGATCGGCGTGAATTTCAAAATAAGCGAAGTTTAATTCTTCACATAATATTGCGGGTTGTTTATATATTTATATTAGCAAACAGTGCGCTCATAAAAGCTTACGCGCAGAGCAGAAACGCGCTACCAAAGTTATTACTCGTTATAAAATTTATGACTCAGTGCAGGGGTTATTTAACCAGCCCTGACTAATCTGGCATACACGTCGTAGCTGTTTAAGCCACTCACGTGACCAGCGTCAGAAACACGTCGCAAAAGTATGCCACAGCTGCCTTTGTGCAAAGCATTAATAATTATGCACGCGTAACCATTGAGTTATTTTTTAGGTCTTCCAGCTATTTTTGACATCTTCATTGTATACAGATAGCGTGCCGATAGCGATATTTTCGAACAAACATGCAACCCTATATTTAAGTGTACTTCCATGGAGTGTGCCCATACCTCAGGTGTTCAATCAAATATTGTTTGTTAGCACTATATTAAGACATTTTAGCCGTCTTTTTTTAGAACTTAAAGATTGAAACGCACGGTAGTCGCGTCGCTTATATTACTCAATTGCAGCTCTGTTCTTTATGGTCTGAGAGAAGTTAAAAGGGCCCTACCAATATATGAACAGATTTCTTGCGATGTGGTTTCCCCATGCCGCTGCCTATGTGTGTGTGTGCGTGTGCGCGTGTGTGTGTGTGTGTGTGTGTGTGTGTGTGTGTGTG
>JAJIZL010018839.1:1156261-1169824 GCA_023969395.1 Amblyomma maculatum
GTGTGTGTGTGTGTGTGTGTGTGTGTGTGTGTGTTAGCTCAGTGGATACGCTGCCTGTAGTGTAACAGAGCTAAAATATCCACATGTGGTACTTGTGGATGTATTTCGTCGACATCAAGGAATGTTCCGTACATTCGTAAATTAAGATCGGACAGAATGGAAGTGCGCTGTGAGGCAGAAACATTTAAACAACATGGCAACAGGCGTATATATAAAGCCCATGTGCACAAGAAATTGAAGGCCCTTGTCATGCCTGCCATTGCCAACAGGACACAAATAAGTGTATTCGTTTCGACTTTCGGAGACTGGCGCGCTCGAAAGAAAGAATAACAAACCCTCTGCCCGCTCTTGCCTCACGCTACCACGAACAAAGGGTCGGCTGAACAAAGAGTGTCCTGAACCATGGCCAGCCACAATCAGCGTCCTTTGATCCCAGACTTCTTTGAAGCAAGGAATCGCAGCTGGACGCCAATTTCCGGTGGGCATCGATGCTCACAGGGACTTGGTGCAGCCTTTTTTTTTTTTCACTCTGGCTGCAGCTCACAAGTTTACCCACATTTGATCCAAATTCTTGGTTGTCTGCTGCATTCGTGCGATGCGGGGATGTGAAAAACAGAAGAAAAATTAACATGACTGAACATAACGAGTAAATAGAGGGTTGAGGATGTTCCGAATCTTACGCGACATAACAAAGAAAAGGAGAAATGCAAGGAGGTCTGAGAAAAGAAAGGCTGAAAAAACAATGCTAAAAACGATATCTATTGACATAGAAGAAAAAATGATTATCTGGATTGAATTTTTGTGATAATGTTCAAAAATGACAGTTATTCTGAATACAACTAAATAAGGATTTATGCATTCGTTCTACCTGGAAAGTTCCCTGTTTAAAAAGGTTAATGGAAGAAGCTCCACTAACATAGCAGAGCTTGAGAATGAAATATTTCCCGCTACCGCATCATTTGTGACGCCGTGTTTAAGACAAGTATTCAATGTCGAATAGTTGAGAGCTATAAGATCGATGAATACAGGGAGTATAAAGCCGTAAAACTGAAAGCATTTGCTTATTTTTGAAGTGTCTTGTCCTTCTTCATTAGTCAGCATGTAAAGTGTGCACAAGTTCCACTTCTCGTCTTACTTTAGGGGGCGTGGTTCTGTACGCATTTGTGCCAGAAGCTCTTGCCTTAAGATATGCAAACAAATCAGACATTTTACCTTAAATCTAGTGCCTTGTATGTGATGTCGACCTCCTTCTGAAATAATCTAGCCGCAAAGTCCCCTGATGGCACGACGAGTTGATGTGCAACGTACGTCGAGAATACCACAACAATGCACATGCGTTAATGAAATTCGTTATTTTTTTTTCGAACGTGCATTCTTCTGCCTTGTAAAGATTTACATCCTTTCGCAATTGTTTGACTATTTGAAAGATCTGTCGATGCATACGCGAGCCTGCAATGACAGTAGCGGTCGCATACTGTGATCTCAGCCTCTGTTAAGTAGCTGAACAAAAATATCTGTACGGGATCTAATTCACTATGTATGTCAATCATTCGAAACATTACGGCCGGAATACACCACTCAGGGCGTCGCTAAAGGCCCAATAACCTAGGTTATTTCTTACTGACGAATCTAAGAGGTGTAAAGTAGAACGCTAATTGAAAAGTTTGAATTACCTTGAAGACTGTGTCGCAAGCTGCGGGAGAGGGAGCGATAGACGTAGCATGATAGAGGCAAGATAATTAATGGCCCTTCAGGATAAGATAATAAATTCCAAGAGAGGAAAAGCGCAGCTGGGGGCGGCAAAATGCTAAGAATGTTGTTGACAATAAAATTTTTGCGGGGCTTAAGTGACTACAGCTGTCAGAGGAGAGCGGTAAATTTGAGAAATACGGGAGACGCCTTTTCTCCTAGAGTACATATATTTGGCTGAGAATTATGGTGAACCTTAGCAGTTCAATCTGCTCTAGGTTGATAGGTTGCCTGTCACACATTCCGTGTTGCCCTAATCATGACATCGCTAGCCATTAATAAAAGGGAAAACTAAAATGCCGAAACTGGATACTATTACGGCACAGGGACAGGACAAGGAGTATCATGGCTGAGGAGCCCTTAACGTACTTCACTATATGAAGCACATGAACACGGCTATATTATTGAGTTTTAAAACTTTGCCGCTCCGCCATCAGCTAGACATGAAACACTGAAGTGAAGTCGACATAATAGTTGGAAACGAGTTCATTGTCAGGGAAACTAAAGCCCCACCTGCTCTCATCAAAGGCTTAGTCCAAGTGATTAGAGCGTTCCAGCTCCTAAAGTGCCTATCCACATGATCCTTGAAGCCCTTCATTACAAGTGGCACACGTGTAGTATACGACAATTCAGCGGCATGCGGCCTATTTATGACGAAGGCGTAAGTGTTTGTGACGATCTGTGTTCATCCGTAGGAGGAGCTGCATTCGACGGGGCGGCTCCTGCGACGGCCGCCCCAACGACTGCTGCCACCAGTCGGCGTGCCGCTGTAACCTCTGGGGCACCAACTGCCGTTGCCAGAGGGCGGGCCTGTTCCAGTCGCTGGGCAAGAAGTGAGCAGCTCACAGCAAGACCACAACGTCTTCATCGCTGTTCTACGGTGTGGATGTCAAAAAAAAAGAAAGCTTTGTGTTGTCTTTAACACGTCTTCGCTGTTGTACATTGTTATGTGCGCGCAATTGGCGGTATAGTTTATGATCAGGACAGACAAGGGCAGGACAGCGGAAAGCTTGGAGCGTGGCAAGGCTTTAATGAATGGGGGAAGGTCTACGGTTAGTAAACTGGGTTCCCATTTCGCTGCTTTAAAATGTTTTTTTTTAAATGATTTTGAATGGCAGTAATGGATTAAAAGCCTGAAATAGATTTATTCAGGGTGGCAGCATCTTTGTAGCTTTTTGTTCCTTCTGATCTTACTGCCGTGCCCCGAAAAGCCAGCGGTTTAGTAACAAAACTGGGGCGCTTTTTCTTTGAGTTTTCAATGACGTATACATTTAATTGCCTAAAGGATACTCACGACTTGAGCAAGAACTAAATACTCTGGAAACTGTTGCTCCCACATCTGACAGCTAGCATTTTTTATTGAGATGAACAAGAAAAAATATGCGCATTGTATCTAGAAGGATTATTTGCGTCTGTTTGTGGGGTGTATTGTTTAAGAGAAGATTGTGCTGGAAAGATTATGCGCAGTATGTGAAGGTGGATCAAAGATAACTGAAAGCTTATTGTTGATTTACTACCTAACAACGTTGTTGTCAGTTAGTGATTTACTGTGATCTCTGTGTCATTAACTGTTCCCAAGACGACAAGACACTGTTAAGCTTGTGCTCATGAAGTTGTTGAAAATCTGACGGAATGCTTCAGTCTAGTTAAAATCCCCTCAGATTTCAGCACGCTACGCTAGCATGCCTGTTACATCTTGCTGTTACATGAAGTTAGCATTATCAATGACCACTTATTTCTCTCGAATTCTTCAAGCATTTCAGCAATTGTTCTGAGTGGTCGCTTTTTTACTTGAATGTTTGGGTTCATTCTGCCGATCAGGTCATTTTTCTACTGCGCTCAAGAAATGCTTGAAAAGTGACCGCTCTTGGCCCTATGTTATAAAATATTTTTCTGTTAACAAATTCTTGCTCTGATGTTTTAAGTATGTTTTTATACTTTCCTCAATGATAAACGTAGAACAACTACACAAAAGTGTTGGTTTTCTGCAGCTTTTGTTTACCATAGCATCTTAATACTTTACTTCATGTACTTAGCAACTCCCAATCAGCCTGCCGAGAAACGGCTTGTGTGATTCTGAGTGATTTTCATTTTCTTTTCATGCACGCATTTTTGCACCATTCCGAGGCGGCACAACCCCTGCACAAATTTCGTACTTAAAGATATGTAGAGGCTCCGACTGCCACGCCCTATCCTGCTCTGATCTCCAGGATGTTGTAAACTCGTCAAGAACCTGACTTGGCTTTGCACGTTCAATGCAATGCACTTCCTACAAGGAACGCAGCTTCTTACTACCAAAACCACCTGCACGAAAGCACCTTTATTTAACCTGTCCTATTTCCGCAGACTACCTAAGCACTCTGCCCTACAATGCGTGAGCCTCTGTACATTTCCAAGAAAGCAGGCAGGCAAACCATGTGACGCAGGCTGCGTGCCAGTAAGATGGTTTGGGTAGCAGCGGTTAACCAAAGTGCGCTGCACGGGTTTGCCGATAACCGAATGTCTCTCACATTTCAATGATCTACTGTTCGTCCAGCAGGGCTTCCGCTTGCTCGAGTGACTCATGGTTCTCCCAGTCAAAACTGAAAAGTGAAACACCTCGCCGCCTCAATGTTGTTCGCGCAGCTTTATCTACCATTCGTAATGACAGGGCTGACCTCAAAAGCTCTGAATCCGAGTGTGTGATAAACTAATGTACCTCCATCCCCATTCCTCAGACAATGACGACAGTGTCACAGTGAGCTGCTAGTGTACGTGTAAGGAATAGTGCTCCCACTGGGTGTTCGTTTGTTCCTGTTATTTTGTAGTCGAAGTTGTGCGTGAATAAAGTATGCATATATTTTGGAGTCGTTCATCTGACCCGAAGAGTGAAACTTTCCAGCATGTCAAGCACGTGCAAGCAAAACTTTGCTTCCGGCGTTCTTTTTAGAGCGCAGCTCTTTGGCGCCCGTTCCTGCGTTTCGCGTCGTCGCCGTCATTGGCGTTGGCGTCAGCGTTGATGTCGTCCCTGTAACCAGCTCCACAGCTGGGGCAGCGCGCGCTCCTCCCCCCCCCCCTACCCCCTTCCACTTTCCCCGTGGCGGCGACCGCGTGTGTTATCTGATTTCTGCGCGCTCGCCCCCCCCCCCCCCCTTTTCTCTCAGCGTGGTGGCGAGAGTGCTCTCTGGTTGCCGAAACGCCGGCTCGCTATCAGCGGATCACAGTCTGTGCATCTCAAGCCGAAACGCAGTCACATTCTCTTCACTCGTTAGAGGCGTCAGCAGCATCAGTCAGTCGCTGCTATCTGTTCGTCGCGCAACGTTCCTATGGTTACACGCACTGCCTCCTGCAACCTCCCGACAGTTTAATTGCTCTCTTCATTTCTCCGACCGCAAAGCTTCTTTCATGACAGCCAAGAACTGTTAGTGGAGTGTTTCTTGAAAGAATACGTGTGAAAAATTAAAAGAAGACATACGGGTCTTGCTGGAAATCTTGTCTGTAAATGTACATACATGTATTGCTCGAAACCTTTGCCTAAATCTACCGAAAAGGAGAAACAGCTGATGAGCTGCTCTCAAATTTCGCATTAAGAAATAACATAATCGTCGGCAATTTTTTATACAGTGTTACTAGATTAGTGACGGCGTCTCTTGCTTGCATTCAATTGTTGTGTCCTAATCCGAGAAAAAAAAAAACTTTCCTTGCGTAGGTTTTTTTCAGCTATTGACACTAAGCCTGAACTTCAGACTATTAGCGTTTTTGTTGCCGCGGCAACAATTTATAAAGCAAATAACTTAAGAAAACTGCAAGAAGTGCTTTAAAAAACCGCAAAAAGTCGCATATAAAGTAGACATTACAGCCAGACGGTGAAAACGAGTAAGAAAGGGGCGATGGCTGAGTTTAATAATTGGTGACATGACATCGATGCAAGGATTCAATATTTATACCGAAATTATCGTCCTCAATACGACTAAGGCGTTCGTAGTTAATACGCGAGATAATTCAGAGGAAGTGACAGTGTCATTTATTCAGTATACATTGTGTTTAAATATCCAACTACAGCGACAAATGAATATGCAAAAAACGGCAGTAGTCAAAAATTGACACAAAATTATGCGGACGAATGTGAAATGGTCACAATATCCACTCTATTTTAGGTATATGGCGGATTTATTGAACATTCAAGTATACTAATATTAATTACTTTTGTGTACATAGATAAAGCAGGTAAAACTTAACGTATTTGTTAGGATTATCAAGTAGATTTAGGGGCGAAACATGGAATAAAATTGTTCACGGAAGTTTTTCATTTCAAGTGTGTGGAATGTCAACAATGAATCCTGCGTAAGTATTTATTGCATTCGTGTTTTTTGCAACAAACTGATATGATGTTTGTCAAGGCAGCAAGCAACGCAAGATCAATAACAAAAGAAGAATTCAACCCATCCAGCATATATTAGTAGGCACTGTGTCGGTAGGATGAAAGCGGTTGTTACTGAGATGCTGTGAATTTGAGGCTCACGGTGACTTAGAGGGTTGATAAGCAGGATTTCTTTCTTCAAATGCCGCGACATATATTCCAAATGCATTTTTTCCAGTGAATGCGTTTTTGGACTGAAACGTAGTGGATGAATGTTCTTAGTGTTTGTGCACGGCGATATTAAAATACAATTTTTAAAAGGCTGATGTAAAATACATTCCGTTACATAAAAATATAGAAACCCATTAGCTGAATGAGTCATGAGGTAAAATCATAAAAGAACACGAAGTCTTAACAAATCTGTAGCTTTACTAACATACCTCACGTCAAGTTTAAGGCTCATTTCCCTTATTGAGAACTCAGTAATTTTTTGAAACTAAAGAATATGTTGCGGTGACTTAGGCACAGCTTAAAAGGCGGGCTGTGGCAGCAGTGATGGTGCTCCTAGCAGAAACTCGTTCCTTTACGTGCACTATCATCATCATCACCATCTAATCGTCACCAGCCTGACTACAACCACTGCACACTACGGCCTCTCCTGTATTTCTGCAATTGCACCAACCTTATGCAAACTGCATCATTTTATTACCACAAGCTTTCTATAGTGAAAAAGGCAGATCAGGAACGAAGCTTTCTTTCATACTCAAGAGGCAGTGCACTACTTTTTGAAACTAGATCAGGGTGCCTTAGAACATGCAGCTACATAAAGAAATTTAACCATGAAGGTGACACATGTGCAGTATGTGCTAAGTCCATAGAAATAATTAACCATCTTGTACTCGAATGTGATGGTATCCATCCGGAAGTCGATGCAGGCGCAGTCACGCTTTCTGAGGCCCTGGGGTTTAGAGATACCTGTGGCCGGGTGAATGAACCTGCTGTAGAAGCTAGCAAAAAACAATTGGAAGACTGCTGGCTTAAAAGCAGAAACGTAACATAATGTCAGTAATGTAGAAACAAAAATTCAATAAATAGAATGATGGTATAGTTAACTGATCTAAAATGATCGAGCATGATAGCAACTGCTACCACCCCCTTTCAAAGGGGACGCTCCTATATTCCATCCATCAAGTGAATAAATGTTCAACTTCAGAAAGACAGCCTGAGAATGGTAACGAGTGTCACCACTGCGTTTCAAACAGGATATTCCAAACTTCTCTCCATCCATTTATTTAAACGGCAGTTTTGCGGCTAGTATGCAAATAAATACGCATGCTTTCTAGCATTTTTTTCTATATTTTTTTTTTTTTGCTCCCCAAGGCATGGTCAACGCCAAATTTCAATGATTTTCAGATAGCTGGAAAATAGGTTATGACTCGGGATATACCGTATGTCTTCCCTATCGGTAATGGTATTGCTCGTGCAAACAAATGATTTTTGCTTACGCCTACTTTCCTTTTCGCCGCTTTTAGAGTACCACCGTTCTGTAAAGGATGTTCTATTTGCTGCATATATATGATAGTTTCTTATATATTCGTGGAACATTTAATAATGAGCGTTGACCGCTTTGCCAGGTATAAATCCTCTTTGTTTGGTAAGTTCAGATCTGCAGATCTTCCGTCTCCCATAATAATAATAACAATAATTGGTTCACAGGAAGGGAAAGGCGCATTATCTGTCACATTCCTGAATATTCAACCGCCTACTTTTACTGCGCACGCAGCAATTATATGTTTGAAATGATCATTGATTGCCTCTAGTTTGAAGACGTTTTCGTCAGTTAAAGCCGAATATTTGTTCTGCAGCGGTATCTCGAAATCTCGCACTTTAATTCGCAACGGTAATTCGTTGTGGAACGTGTTCCTTATCAGTTTATTCCGTTCTCTTCTTCAAATACAGACTAATTCGAGATCTTGTAACACCATCCTGTGTTAACTGCTTCGCACCTTTCCGGTGTCCTCTTCTTCGTGCATACTTCCAGGGTTGGGACACGATAATAAACCTATTTCATATTTAGTCTCCCCGATTCGAGCTTTTCTATGTCGACTTCAGAATATTTCCTTTCCTGAAGAACGTATCCGTGTTCGTAAACTATTGCGTTCTTGGAACTTTACTATAGTCACCCCCACTTTGGTATTGAGTGCGCCCATAGGTGCAGTATATTGTATGGACTTTGCGACTCACCTAATCAGTTGTCCCTTTCCCTCTATTGTATTAGACAGGCTTCTTAACATGTACTCGTAAGCTTCCATATTATATGAAAGACCGTCCGACACAGCCCAGTTTTAACCAAGCCGTGCGATTGTGCCTGCGAGCTCTATAGGGATAGTGTTGCGTATTCAAGATCCAAGTTACCAGGGCTCGATTCCCGTCTAACCAACGCTGTTTGCAGCTCCGGACCTCACCGTCATGTCAGGCGCTTTCGTGACGCCACACAACTCGCCGACCTATCGGAGCCCGAGATATGTCCATAATTTTTGCTCGCCACGCCGACGCTAGATATCATGAGAAAAAAAGAAGACCATATTTAACGCTCTTTCGCTAATAGTTCTAGACGGCACAGCCTTGAAAACCACGTCATATGTAGAGCTATTTGCATTATGGTTTCTTCAGCCGGGCTCGGTTAACCACAACCTCTACGGCGAAGAAAGCCAGGGAAAGCGTGAGTCCGAGTGCGAGTGAGAGGAATGCGCCTTGCATGTCCTCGATCCGATAAGCGGCGGCTTCTTCGGGCTCTTCCAGGTAGCACTTGGACGCATTGAAGATGTAAGGCTGCATCGGTCGCACTTGCAGGCCCATCTCGAAAGCCCTGCGAAGACTGAGTGGGAGACAAGATAAAATGTTGGTAGCAATCTGACACGAGATTGTTCGAAACGCTTAGAACTGTCATTTGGTATCTTTCTTGTCTTATCTGCACATTCATACCTTGTTTTGTCCACATCAGCATTGCCAATGCTGCCCAATGCTGCAAAAGGGCATTGACATCTGGCCATTAACGCCTCTGGTTCCTGCCTAAATCCGTATATATATAAACCCAGTAGAAATTTCAATGGGCCAGTTTACTGTAGAAAGTAGAACGTTACGATAAACGCGACTGTCCGTTTTCAGTGTTTATTTTACAGTTTCCAGAATCGTATTCCCTTCGTCAGGCCAGCTTAACAATATGCAATCATCCAGGTCCAGGAAATAGAATATAATAAGTAGAGCCCTTTATGATTTTATTTTTGAATGTCAGCCTAAGCTCATGCAGTACTGTGAATTATACGAGTATGACGATAGACTGCATTTTAAAGGAGCTCTTTTTTAGTTTGATTATGTTCTTTGTTGACAAGGGGTGACCCTTAATCTTGATAGCAAAGCCGACGACCTACACTCCTGGGCGGGTACCACTCTTGACATAATAAATGGAAATTTCCAGTGGCCCCTTCTATCTCGTCCCGCCATAATCTCATGCGAGGCACTAGCATAGCGAATAAACCAGTAAAACGCAAGAGCAATTGCCTGAAAATAAATTAAAGATTGTCCCCTGGGAGCTGTCCTTGGGCCTGCTCTTGGCACAAGGTTTGCCCTCCTTCTTCACTTCGCTTTTTCTTTTTCTCTGGGCCCTGTATTGTTTTCCTGTGCATGCCCCGCCCAGCACCCCCCCCCCCCCCCCGCCTGCTTTCCCCTTGATTCAATAAAGTCGCCGTGTGGCCCTCAAAAATAAAAACATCCATGTCCATAAAGTGCGCAAACCTTTCAGAAATGCCAAGGCGGTCTGGAGCGCTCTGTGAATCTACAAAATCAAAAGCTGTTTAAGCCGTCTAGGGACCGTATACCATCGCGATCGAATCAGAACTAAAGATTTCAATCCAAATTCTCCATTCAAGCAGCTCCTATTGGTTTCGTATCAAAAGAACCTGCTCCAGATTGAACAGGGGATTCACCACACATTTGCGAAGGAACCGTCAAGTCCTGCAACGTACTGCGATTTTATGGTCCTCTTCACGGCCGGCTCCAAGCTCTTTCTGAGCATCATGCTGACGGGCTGCACGTGCAGGCTCTGGCGAGCCCGCCTGAAGCTGCACTGACCGCGCTGCGAGTAGCGCCTGGCCAGAGTGGCGTCTTGGAAGTTCATGTCGTAGATGACCACGTGACCACCGCGCTCGACCCGGTCGAACACCTCGTCCTGCACTGGCCCAGGAGGAATGGAGCCCGATACAAGCTCCACTTTTCTCTGGAGCTTCCTGAAGAATGGAGTCTTCGGTTTCTGGGGTTAGGCAAGAGGAAATTGGTGAATGAGTATAACGCAGCCGCCGTAAAATGCCTGAAACGCGGCTTTGATTACCTTTTAATTGAAACCACACGCCCAAAGTTTCTCTTGTGCTGCCCTGCTCGTTTCGTGACAATATTGCGCTAGGGGTATTGGGTCTCAGATTTACCATATATCAGTACTAAACGTTGAGAAAAATTCACCGAATTAGAAATGTTTACGTGAGCATAATGTTGAAGTGAAATGGCGTGAGAACTTTTGTGTTACCAAATGTATAGCAAGGTAAGGTTCTATACGAACCGCCCGGACAACATCTCAGAACACTAAATAGTGACTCAGTTTTCCACAACTGCTTCTTCATCGATCATGGCATCGTTGGGACAGTGGCATAAGAAACTCCCTACTTTACTTTCAGTGAATAAAAAGAAAGGACTGTCTTTGCGCAGCTACCAATGCTCGGACAGTGCGACAAAAATTGCATATGCACAAATAGATAAGTCCTGGCTCTCTATTTCTAGCACAAAAGCTTAGCCCTGTTTTTGTATTAATTCTTCTTTTGACCCTGGCCACGAGTACTTCAAACGCAAACTATCTCTGCGCCCCCCTCGGCGCCCTAAATGCAAGTTACTTGGTGTAAAATACGCAGCAGGGTTTCAGGCCGTCAGTGTCAACAGTTTCACGGCCATGGCGCTGGTGATCACTAGAACGAGGGAGGGGCTCGACACAAAATAATTAACTGGACAGTTTTGTTGAAGAACACATTGGAGGCCTTAGTGTCGACTGAGAAGCCTATAGATAGCATGAAAACGACCTACGAAAGCGGCTTAAAAGTGTTCGTTCTTCTCACTAGGCTATGTGCTACGGCGCGGCGATCGCCACAGCAAACTTCATTGCAGGGTGCCTATAGGTATGGAGTACAGGTCATGTTTTCTGCGCCCATAAAACTTGGCGGCATTTGCGCTAATGTAGACCGAAAAATAAAGGACAAAAAACGACGTGCAGACTGTGGGGGATGCCAGGTAAAACATAATGTAGCTTTTCTTCCGTGCACAGATTGAGTGGTGTGCAGAGTGCCTTTTACTTGCGGCAAAGATTACATTGGTCAATCAGGAAGGTGTCCTAACATAAGGCTAAGAGAACATGAAAACTTCCTAGAAAAAGCCCCGTCCTCGAACCTGGCATTACACCACAAGGAATGTAGCCAAAAGCGCCCTTCGCACCCTCTTTGCACTCCCCTGTTCAAAGAAACTACAGTGTTGTACAAACACAGAGGTAAATTAACAAGAGAATTAAAAGAGGCCTATCTCATTCACAAGAATTTTGACACGTACGTAAGCATCCCATCTGTTATCATTCATCCCCGAGAAATCTCATATCTTGACAAAACTGGTTGAAGAGATTTGTTGTTTTATCTGCGAACATGTGCACTTGGTTGACAGAGCATTTTTGTATATATACGTGTCCTTTCAATAAATCATGCAGTTGATAGTCAGCGCTGTTCCCGTCTACTCACTTGTCCCACCTTTGTTGCGTTGTATGTTTAAAAAAAAGCGTGTTCGATAAGGGGCGCACGATGTACCATGTGCAACAGCTAAATTCATGCTTTCGCATTTCTCAACTGAAGATTCTTCAGTGGTCTCGGAATTTTAATATTCTCCTAGGGCATAGCCAGGGTAAAAATGAAAAAAAAAAAAAAAAACGATGTTCACACAGAAAGCCTCCCAGGAGCAGAGATGAAATTCAGTGCGATATTTCGAAGAAAAACACATAATGTGTTCATCATGTGCTCAGTTATCTCGCGCAGTTGTAGTTTGACAGCTTTTTAGCTATACGTGCCTAATGGTGCCTTAATTTCCATTTTGATGGCCTTTGGTTTGCCGGCAGATGTTCTTCCTACCCAGGGTGAGAACATATCGCTGAACCCATTTCATGCGACTTCACCTCGACTCATTCAAGCTGCCGCTTATCAGAGAAGTAAACTAATCGAGAACGTGTTTCATAATTGTAGAAATTATAAGTAATTAATCTGTCTCGCACAATCGACGCAAACGCAGGATGCATAACTGAATACGCGAACGAATCGCCACATTTACTAAATGCGTACTCTTTGCTAACTTCTTGAAAATGTTTCACAAATTTTCGATTTTACAGGAATTGCACCTGGGTTAGATGGTGTATAGCTTTGGAAGGGGCGACAGAAAAAGCGCTTTTCCTGACATTTTCGTCGATGCGTATGTGCTTTTAGTGCGCATGTTTTCCCCTTACAAAGCAAAGCCACTTTCCACTTTAATGACACATATTTATACTGTCGTGACACCTAGAACAGATTGCCCATGCTCTCAACTTAATAGACACATAGTTATGCTGTTGCTAAATTGATAGTTGCAAGTGTCTCTATCAACCACGCGTTTTCTTCTTGATGCAGCAGAAATACTCTTGGTCATCTACATAGATGAATATTTGACAATCATGAAGGAAAAAAGCGCGAAAATACACGAGTACAGTTAACCAACTCGCCCAACTATTGGCATTACTTGACAACTTGCCCTAAATTGCCTTGCTTTGCAGCGGCGAAACAACGGCGTTCCAGCGCATGTTATCAACGGAAGTTACCATATCAAATATTAATCAGCTTTACCTACGCTATAGCAATTGACCATCATTGCCCCAACCACACTGTCGCCAAAACGTTATGCGCACTTTCTTGCACAGTAAAGTCGGCGCCAATACCATTATGTAAAATGTGTAATCTGAGTGGCTACGAATGATAGTGATCCGAAGGACGTGCTTTATAGTCCCCTCAAGGGTGGCTATTCTCATAAAGATCATTAATGGCATATATTCCATCAGATCTCCACACGCCTAAGAACAGGCACAACAGCAGCGTTGGCTTTATTGTGTGTATCGCCGTTTTCAATTCTCGAAGTCTGACACACCTAGATTAATCTTAGATGAACAGCTTAAAATGAAAATATTTGGACGTTGCAGTAGAACTTCAGGAGTGCAAACTGCTGGGCTACTTGGTTCATATTGCATAGAAAGGGAACCAGCGAATACAGACGCAAGACAAGAACAAAGAAGGCACACACCACAATGCTGGACTTACAACTTCTAACAACCATTAAGTGGTCACTCAAACATGTCAAACATGTGTCACTTAAGA
>JAJIZL010018840.1:0-22937 GCA_023969395.1 Amblyomma maculatum
TAAATGTAGCATTGGCAGCGCACTCCATGGCGAGTTGCTTTAGACTGAGTGCACATAAACTCTGGTCCCCAGACAACCACGCACAAGTATTCCCCAAAAATGAGATCACGCCGACACTATACAGGAAACCTCGCCGCACAGGAAAGCTGATTGTTCACGTGTACCGCGCTTAGTGGGTTGATTTGCCGAGAGGCTTTTTGCGGCCACTGTCATAGAATTTGATAGTGTATTGATGCATGCGCCACTAACTGTAAATGATTTCCTGAAACCGAGGAAAGTATAAGGGATTTCTGATGTGTGTGATGTTAATATATAACGGTAAATTAGTAGTGTAATTATTTTGTTTTGCAATGCGAATAAATTTCATCCTGTGAGAGAACTTTTACACACTTGACAAAATTTACTATAATCAGCGTATATTTTCAGTAACGTTAAAGTGCAAGCTACGAATTACTCGCTGTGAAGACATCTTTATAAACTGCGCATGTGCACTGTCATGTTCTGGGGAACAATTTTACAGGCTGAAAATTTATTTATCACTAATTATTTAGCTGTGACTAAATCTTATGCGAAGTAAAATATTAGGGTTGCTTCCAAAACAGATGCCGGATATAAAACTATTCCGAAAGAAATGGAGGTCACCTTATCATACGACTAAAAAATGTATATATTCCCGAACTAAACACTGATATTTAAGCCCGCATGAAGCTATTTTACTCCCCTTTTAGAAATGACGAGTTTTGTCGGAAGACAGCACTTGGACGAAAAGGGATTATAACGATTATAAGAGGCTACCAGTAAAGTACATTGATCTAGGTGTATTATGTAATATTTAGGGTACCAATTAGGTGCAGGGAATATGTTTCCCAAACATTCGAGCATTTCTCTAAAGCAAAATATGCTCACTAAAACTTTTACGGATGCACAGAAGCCTTCAACAACAAAAGAAAAGAAATGAAATGCATATTGGCCCGGGTTTAACGCATGAAAGCGGCATCGGCTATGGCGGACGATTGCAGAGGCTGGTTTTAGTGTCGTTGTTTTTTGTTTTTTTCGTTATTAAGACCCCATTTACCACGTGGGATTGTTTATTGTGCAGTCAAATCCCACAGCAGAGGAATGCCTTTCGAAACGGTTGTAATTGAATTCCCGTTCTCAAATCAGCAGTCGAGCGCCCTTACCATTGAGACACCGCGACAGAGGTTTCAAAGAAAAAAAAAAGTACTCACACAACTCTATCGTGCATACAGACGGCATAGCAGGCATAGAGTGGTCTGTTCAAACTGCATTCTGCTATATGAAGCAGTCTGCGGTGGCATATGTTTTAGCAGCTGCGGTATTCCAAACAGAAACGGGAATATGCGATTTCTGAGCATTTGCATTAACTTTTATTGACGACAACGACCTGTTTTGCTTTGAAACGACCTGTTTTGCTTTGCAACGGCGGTAACGACAGTACCACTTCGTTTGAGACATTGCATGTCAAAGGATCTCAAGCGCCGAAGACCGCGACGGATGATGTCCTTATCCAAGCTTGACATGCTCGATACGGGCAAGTATATATATTTTTTTTAATGAAGCGTGGGGTTAGAGACTGTTCATATTTATTTTGCAAGAGGCATATAGGTAAGCAAAAGCTCACAGGAACTGCGAAACAAACAAAAACACTCCTGTACACGCCGCATGCGCGCGCGTAAATCACTGCGGGCTGGCACGCGACGCGAAAACGCATCCACACTGAGTAGGTTTCGCCGCTGAGCCGCAAGGTGGCGACTCTGCTCGATCTCGAGGCCAATAGCTCAAAAATCGTCTAGCACAGACCTCAACTTGGTGCCAAACATAGAAAATGACGCTTAACATTAATAAAAATGTTTGCATGGCTGCAACTAGAAAACCCCATTCATCTTCCCGTGTAAGATATCGCATGTCGAATTAAATAGGGTATCTGAATATATTGGCGTTATTCTAACTTCCAACTTAAGACCGCAACTTGGTGCCAAACATGGATAATGACGCTTAACATTAAAAACAAAAAGTTTGCATGGCTACAACTAGAAAAAACCACTCATCTTCCCGCGTAAGATATCGCATGTCGAATTAAATAGGGCATCTGAATATCTAGGTGTTATTCTCACCCATTCTTCTTTCAACTTAAAGGGAAGCTGAAGCGGTTTTCAAATTGCATGAAATGCTGTGGGTGGGAAGAAAAGACTTCGAAAATCATATGTGTAAATTTTTTTCTCGATTCTGTCCGTTAGAACAGCCGCGATCGCCTTTTAAAAACCCGCTGCGGACACGCCCCCGTCGCCTCCGGAAGCGCCGGGTGGGGGGATGGCAAAATTGGAGAGCTGGCGGAAGTGACGCCATTCACGGGGAGCCGGCCGGCCCTCCTGCCCGTCCCGCATTGCTTGGTCCGCTGCGTCTCGCGCTTTGGCGTGGCGAACGACGATTCAACGTAATCCTTTGCTAGTGCCGTTTGTTTTTTCTAGTTCGAGCGTTCTGTGTGGAGTGGGTGTAGCGACAAGTGGCCATCATGCCGTCGTTCTGCGCAGCATTCGGCTGCGCGAACACTGGCGGCCGGGACGATGTGGTGCTTCACACGTTTCCAAAGGACAAGAAACTTTCCGCGCGGTGGGTCTCTGCCGTGAAGAGGAAAAATTTCGTACCTATGAAATCAACTGTGTTGTGCTCGAACCATTTGCGTAACAGTGACTAGTATCGGAGCTTGGGAACGATGCGGGCACTCGGAATTCCAATTAAATAAGCGCGACTGAAGCCCGGAGTCGTTCCGTCAGTGTTCCCGCACAACAATAACGCCTCGCCACCTCCAAGAGCGGCGGTCGCCAAAAGAAAGCGGCGGGAGGTAAGTGTTTAAGGTACGCTTGTACCTGTCCGTGGTTTGCTTGTGTGGTTCAACGTTCCGCGAACTGACTAGAGCTATGTGAAGGACATAGTGGCGAAGGGCTCGGGAAATATTTCTCCTGCCCGAATCTCCATACATCGAATATTACACAGGCGCCTTGCATCTCCCAAAACTGGATTGCGGCTGCTGGCGGGGCCAAATCCCTCTGCCTCGAAATCAGCGTCCTAGCAATCGGCACTCGAGGGCCATGGATCGTGTGAACATATCGTGTGAACATATCCTGTGCGCCGCAGCGACCAGTCGGCGGCACGAGGCCCACCAGTTAATAAGGTATGAATCGGCAGCCCGTCTGTTTCCTTTCGACGACATTCGTCAAAACAACCACTGAGCCACCGCGGTGGGACAGTATCATTTTTTTTAATTGCGTGCTATCAGCGTTGTAGTACGCGGGGGTACATCTGTACAGCATAAAACTGAGACCTTTGGTCGGAGTTTAACTTTCGGATTCTCTCTCATTCACCCTCTGAACATATATCTGTCAAAATGCACCATATTGGTGCAGTGGCAGTAGTTTTCTGTGCTCGTTAGTAAAGTTGCACTCACGCTTGTGCTGTTAATCAGTATAAATCTGACTTCTTTTGAACAGAATCTTGCAACTACATCTTTCACAATGCAAAACAACAGAGTGCAGGGAAGAGCACGTCTCAGGATAGTAAATTCCTTGAGGCTCCTAATCTTTGGATGTGGTCTAAGGCACTGTGGTTATTGATACTAAAGAAAGAAAATGCTTTTGTCAGTGTTTTCATGAATTTTTATGTATTTCTTCATAGTAGGCTGGCATTTGTGTTGTGCATATTTCATATTCTTTCAGGTCCTCGCAGAAATGCTCGAGAACACGCCTCCTGAAGAAGAAGCTACCACTTCACCCCCTTCGCCATGCGAACAGAATGTAAAAATCGGGGTTGCAGAAGCACAGGTCGCCTCAAAGGAAACTGCTGACAAAAGCCTGCAAGTTGTGGTGCGGCCGCCAACAGTTTGCAATGCATCCACTGTGCTCTAAATAAATGAAAAACTTACCTTTACCTCGCGTGACTCGTGTAAGCATGCCGGCATTTTGAATTCGATATTACAGGTGTCTGGTGTTTCGGCTGTTATGCAGCAGCCAGTAAGCAACAGCGTTTCGACGTGATTTACTTTATTACCACTTGCACATCTACCTCGCAAACATATGTAAAAACAAGCACCTACGCAAAACATACGTACCAGAGGAGATTTCCAACCCGCGAAAATGTCGCGGCGTCACTTTCTCCATCGGCGCACTCCGCGGCGTCGTTGGTTCCGCCGTTTTCTGCAGCCGCTGATGGCTCGAACATATATGGCGAGAGTCCAGACTGTTCACTACTCCCCGCACTATCCATAATTTTGAAGACTAGGCCTTTCAGCCAACTGAAGCAACGCGCTAGCAACGCACTACGCAGCAACGCCGTCGGTGCAGGTCGGAGACCCGCGGGACACCCGTTGATGACGTCACGACGGTCCCGACCACTCACAGGCGACAGTGGCGTTCGCTCGGCACCCTGAGGCGCTGGCGCACGTTTTCTTCTAAAAAACAGCTGTTTGCGTTTATTTAAGCCCTTTTTTTAATGCGATATTCTTGTTCAGTGGACCAAAAACAACTAATTGCTGCCGAAAACTCATTTTTTTCGGAAAGTGCTTCAGCTTCCCTTTAAGAAGGAACAAGCACGTGTAATATATCGCATCCAAGGCCTGCAGCATTATCTGCTCCCATTGACGCGCTCTCAGGTTTGCTTCTCCAGGGAGAGAGAGAGAGAGAAAACTTTTAATGAGCATAATAATCAGTAAGAATTCGCAGGAGCTGGGTGGTCGGTGCCCCTAGTCCAGGGCTCCGCTGGCAGCAGCTGACTTGCGGACTAGCTGGATAATCCAGGATCTCCAGGGAAGTGCTAGCATACACGACACTAGTGCACTCTGTGCTGAAGTATGCAATAGTGATATCGTTCCCATATACAAATAAGAATATAGCTAAATTAGAAAATATTCAGTGAAATGCTTTAAGATCCATAAACAATAAGGCTATAATTTACCCACAGCGCTATTAATGAAAGCCGGCCTTTTATTAATGAAAGCCGGCCTATTAATGAAAGCCGGCAGCTCGGTTACTTTTACCTGCAGGAAACAACACAAATAGTTGCTCGGCAAATACACAGTCTCGAATGATCCCTGTGAAAATCATGTATGAACTCAAAATATGTGTGTTTATTTATAACGAAATAAAAACAAATTACATTAATTTTTTTAACACGTACCTAAACAGATCTACTGGTTACAGCTTGCGTCAAACTTCTGTTGTGGTAAATAGGCCTCGTACTAACTACGGAACACAATCAATTGAGCATCAGATCATGTTGATGTGTAATTCTCATCCGTTTGTAATAGATGCAGCTAAAAATAGTTCCACGCACAGGGGTTTTAAACGCATCTGTTCGTCTTTCTTTTTGTCTAACGTTGTGTCCTAACAAAATGCTTACTTCTGGTTCCGTTTGATGTAACCCTGCTGGGGGGGGGGGGGGGTTATGTGGTGCGGTGGCCTCATAGATTGTTCATAGTAGGATGTCGTGCGGCCTGTGTGGCATATCGTGCGGTCTGTATGATATGCCATACAATTCGTATGATATGCCGTGCGGATGGGGTGGTGTGTCGTGCAGATTGTGCGGTGTTCTGTGGTGGATGGTCTGTGGGGTTGTTGGAATGCTGTATCGGTACGAACAACCCTAATGTATTGCATTACTGTACCATTTTTGTATATGATTTAGTGTGTATTATTATTTTATTATCTGTATATATTTACAAGAACTGTTTATGATGCGTCTGTTTTGTAAGCGATGGCAAAGACAGCCTTTTGTTGTTGTACAATGCAATACCGCTCCTGCTGCTGTACCCAGGCGAGGACAAGACCCAGTCAGGAGGTTTAGCACCTCCTTTTGTCTTGCCTCGTGGGCAATAACTGTATGTTGCCCGAAGGAGAAATAAACAAAAAAAAAAAGAATCGGGATTAACAATCACGCGAATTATTGCACCTTAGGTTTCTTTTCCTTCTTTTGAACAATACTTTTCGAATAGATGTGACTAAATATCTCATCCCATCTCGGACTAGATCCACTAGATTTAAACCCTCTAGACACCTCTCAGAATACCGCTTTAACACTGATGCCTGCAGGTTTTCCTCCTTCCCTATGACTGACAAATTGGAACGCATTTTACGATGATGTTGTAAAGAGCCGGTCCATTGGTGAATTTTCGTCTCGTAGTGCCGATTTACTTGAGTTGTATGTCGCGAAACAAATTGATCATGTATTTGTAAAATGTTCATTTGTGCAAGTGATAGCTTGTATGCAAGCTATCACTCGACGCGGCCCGCTCAACGGGCCGCGTCGTTTTTCCACTTCCTGTGGTCAATTTATTTTTATTTCATAATTTGTTAGGGCATATGCAATTATTTGTTTCATACATCGAACTTCAGAACGTCATTATGACTATACTTTGTATTGTGACCCGACTCCTGCCAAAGCCACATCAGTGGATAGTGCAGCGTGAATAAACAGATAAATATAAAGCCGTGTGTCAATACCTCCGCTGAATACGGTTATTTCGAGATTCCACTCACAAAATCCGTGCCCAGATACGAAGGCATTTCCCTCCGCTTAAATCGTAATCATTGACCATAATTTTTTAATCGCTCGACACTCGATGAGAACTGGAAGTGCTTTTTCGCAGCTGCTGATGAGGTAAAACTTGTGGACTCCCGAAGGCATTGAAATTCGATCAAGACAAATTAGTACATTTACACGGTCTCTTCAGCGACAATGCATGCCTTATCTCCTGAGCATGTAGTGTTGAATGATGGTGCTCTTTCTCACAAAATTCCTATGCATATGACCTAAAAAATAATCTCAGTATCCATGAGCTCTTACAAATACATATATCGCCACTCAAAAGACCCTGATTGAAGAGGGAACACACAGAAGCAAAGAAAGTTGATTCACAAATCAAAATCTCAGAACAGTTGGCACTTTCTACTTGGGTGCATCGGGTCACCGGGAACGCAGTGGAAAGCCTGGCTGAACTGAGGTATATACTGAAGACCGCGGCTGCACGAAGATTCGCCGACGTCTTCTACACTTCTGCCCTGGCACTCGGAGTAACACATAGCAATGAACAACAGCTGCAGCCCTGTGTACTTTTCCAAACCGAATATGCCTGTGTCCGAAGCCCCACCTTCGACATAATAGGCATCCACAAGGGCACCGTAGCTAGCCACCAACGCTGAAATATACTCCAGGGTTTCATCATCATCGGACGTGTTCCAGTTTATGCAGTTGATAAAGGACTTAACATGAGAAGAATTACTTTCGATGTAGGCGTAGATGAACAGGTCTCCATGTGCTCGGGCGACCACGGACCCGAGGCCTCCGTAGTTTAAAGATGGAGGTAGTCGGGGATCGAATAGAGGGAATGACAGAGTGTATGGCATCAACTGAAGGTCTAGCTTATTGTAGGAAACGATGTTGTACTCCAACTCGATCATGTAGTTCAGTATATGTTCTAATTCCGGTGCTTTCTTGACGTGCACTGACTGCTGCCAGTTCCACACGAACGAACTATTCAAGTCTGGTATGGGGTTTACAGTTGGGCTTTCGTCCTCTTCTCTGCGATCGAAGTAACGGAAGACCGCTTCCACAGAGCTCCAATTGTTGACCACGTTGATGTTCTCGTCAAAGAACGTCCAGCTGGAAAGACGTCTAAAAAAAGTGGTCCGTATGGAATGAGTCATATGTTTGGCAAAATCAAGCGCGTCCCCTTTTTGAAGATTAGCGTTGTATTTGTTGAACAGGGAGAGCCCAGAGAAGACCATTGCTTCGGTGAGGCAGAAAACCTTGTGATAGGCTTGCGTTGTGGCGTAATCACGGTCGTAAAAGTTGAAGATCAGATTTTTATTCGCGAATAGTGCAGCCACCTGAACAGTCCACCAAGAGACCAGGGTATGGAACCTGTCTGAGCCGTTCTGCTGCCACAGACGCAGCACATCCTCCAGATAATCTGGTGTTGTGGTCGTCAGCGAGACACTACTGTTCATACTGATGCCAAGTTTTATAAGCTTCTCAATCCAGTTAGCTTCAGTGAGGCCAAGCTCAGGCATTCTAAGAAGATTGCCTGCGCTATGCTCGCTAGCTCTTAGGTCATCCTCATCAAGAAAGTAACTCGGGTCTACTTCCAAAGACACCTGAATGTCCTGGTACGTCACGGTATCCTCGCCTTTGCGCCGAAAGCTTTCTTTCAGGAACTCAAAATATGCTTTACTCGATGCATCCCTAAAGTTCGGGTGCCACCAGTTGACAAACTTAAGAAATTGGCCTGGAACTATACTGATCTCGCCTCCGGTTGCCGCGTGGAAGTCGAGGAGCACACCCCAGCCCAACTTCAGAGAGCTGTACAAGAGCGTGTACAGCACGTCGGCTCCCTTGGAAGGCCTCGGCCACACGATTCCTGCTCGGACCAGAGCGTCCTTGACCGCCGGAAGCTCGTCTCTCTCTCCTTCTAGCACATCCACGCAGCTTCGGTACGTGATGGCGGACTGCTGCTCCGGGGTTTGTCGTTCCGAAGAAGACACGTGTACTTTCTTCAGCGCTGTGATTAACTTGGCCAACACAGAAATGAACTCGTCTTCCCAAACGCCATGCTGGTTTTTCTGATGCCAGCCGTCGCACACAAAGTGCGTGAAGCTCTGGCACGGGTTGACTGATTCGTTGATGGAGGCGAGTAACCTGTCCGAGTAGGCCTGGCAGGCGTGTGTGTTGCACACTCTACGCAAGGGTGCTGGCGAACGCCACGCAAACAGGATGATCGTCAACGCCATCACTACCACAAAGACAGTGACTCCAAGTAGGCCCAGCATTATTCTAAGCCGTGAGATGAGCTTCTGAGGTCCCTGCAAAGAAAAAATAAAGCAGCAAAAGAAAAACGCTATAACGGATGAAAACGCACAACTCAAATTTCGGCTTGAAGAGTATCAACGCTACACGCAACCAGGTGAGATTAGGCTGCGACCTGCATTAGGCACAAGAGAAACTGTCTTTTTTTGTGGGGGATGGCCATCTGTTTCCTCAAGGTACTCCAGTTGCCAGGCATGTGACATCTGCACACGGAAATAAAGGCCTCACGTCCTTTACACAGCGACCGTAATATAGGACCTTTTTTTTCTAGAATGAAATGACGAGTCGGCCTTATGGAATTGCTGGCATATTCTGGCAAACCTTAACATTTGGTTGCAGTATCGAGGGAAGAAATCGTGGCTCAACCAAGAATTTACGTTTTAAAGTGGTTAGGAGCGTCAGGTTTTAACTGATGGTGGGCGCCATACTGTGTCCTTTCATTGCTACTACATTTTCATCGTTTGGAATGTCTGAAGTGAAGATTCTACCTTTAATGACTATGCCACAGCTTCACACAGACATTAGTGTCCGTACTAACTTAATGCAGACTACATTTTTCTGTTTCAATAAATTACCGCATCTTTTATTGTTTAATCTTCCTTGAATTAACGTTTAAAATACTTGCGAACGAAATATATGCGCAACAAAAAACACCACCATAATTGTAGCGACGTTGCCATTAGTATAGGGGCCCTAATCTGTACAATTCGCCATTTCGTTCTAATTGTGGCGGACACGTGACGTGTACACTAGAACGGTGCCAGGCTATGTAATCACACAATAGGGTAACGCATTCTTACAAAAAGAAAAAAAAATGACACAGGAAAGCACTGTCGTCTGCTACTATACGTATACTGGCGCCAAGCATAAAAAACAACTATGCTCCAGAAGTTCAGCCGCTGCGTGCTTTTCTCGATGCAGTCGCCGCGAGCTCAGAAAGGACGAAGGAAATTTTCTAAAAATAATAGGACGAGGGAAATTCTTCGGCGTTGCGGTCTCGGTCTATTATGACATACTTGCGGTCTGGCATTTGGCAGCAGCTAGCACGGAGACGATGGGCGAGTTAGGAGAAGCGAGTTGCGTTGCATTGAAGAGCAAGAACGGCAACGGAATATTCGCAGTGGTTTGGAGCTGAATGGGATCAGAAAATGGCATTGCTCGTAATTATCACCCATGATCTCGCGCATTCACTTTATCAGCCGCATTTAAATGTATTAACTAAAACGTTTAAGGGTCTCGTCGTAAACTGAAGGAGTCGACAGATTTGCGAAGTACCTCCAGCGCGAAGAGGCGCTCGCGCCGCCGGCATGTTATATGTCTGAGGACCACGCTCGCAAATCTCAAAGTATCAATTAGTGTTAGGTACTTGATGTGGCACCCCCTTTTTCGAACAACCTCTTTATAACCAGGTACCACCAGGTCAGCAAGTCTGCTTAAGTATCGAGCATTTTGTGCCGGTTTGAGTTGTGTAGAGTACGAAAAGCAGCGCAGAGACAGGGTGAGCGCCTGTGTGTGCGCAGGCCTTCCACACACACACACACACACGCACGCACGCACACACGCACGCACACGCACGCAACCAAATGAAAAGCACAGGCTGGACCTTATTGTTAGTCGGTTAAATTTTCATGCGCTGACCAGGGTTAAGGCACTTATGCCACCCAAACGAACAGTCATCGCAAGAGGAACCCTCCGTTCGACTGTGCTTCGCCTCTCCGTGCCAAGCTTTACAAGGTACACCTGCCTGGCCCGCTACGGACAGTGGTCGCTTCTTTGTTAACGCTTTCAATGCGACACCCCTTTCACGGTTCCGAATCTGTTAGCAATTAACGGGCTCTGTGCCCTAGCATTAAATCTTTTCCATTTTTCTGAGTATTGTCCTTCGTAATGGAAGCTACATAATTGGATGTTTGGAAATGAGTTGGTTTGGAGTGGTCTCCAAACCGATGCCTGATGTTTAGTAAGCGATTTGGCTGTGGGTTGGTATTTCAGTCTGGCAAGTCTGTAGTGCAGCAGAATATCTCTATACTTGACTAGCCTGTCCTTGTTCGTGAAACTCTCAGCTGACCCGGAGTGACCAGCTTGAAAAGACATACAGCTAGTTCATAAGCCGCCTGCGAGTTTGCCTGCAAATTTGCCTACAAATATGGATGTTACGTAGACGTCGCTCTACCGGTGGGGAAACTCGTCCCGCGATGTAATTGTTGATTGCTGTTTTCGAATTGCTAACAATGGTTTTTAGCGAGGACCCTGTTATGGCGAGGGCGATAGCGACCTGTTCCCCCGTGTTCGTATAAGTCGTGGACCCCCCCCCCTAACCAGCAGGTTACCCTGTTCGTCAGTAACGGCCGCTACCATTCTGTCTCCATCGCAGTCTGTCGTCTCAACGTACACCACCGATTTGTCATTATGAAAATTTTTTGCCAGATTTCTGACTATCTTCTCTGCGTTCCGTATGGTGTTCGGGGTGCATGTTCTTTGGAATGAATGGAATAATTAGCTTGCTGCGGATCTCATTTGGCAGATCCGGTCTGGTTCCTCCCTGACCATCGTAGCTGATGTTTAGCTTGTAGAAAATGAATAGACCAGTTGATGTGACAGCGAGGCGTTCATACTGCGAGATCGTTACTGCCTCTATGATCTCTCCTAGCGTATTGTGTACGCATAGACCTAGAACTCGCTTATTTGACGTGCGGATAGGCAGCCGTATTGCTTGCTCAATGCACTTTTTGATTATGATGATGATTATGATGATGATGATGATAATTTTATCTTTCTCAGCCGCCTTGAGTCGGAGATATTGGTAAATGTAGGCTTTGCGACTAATCGTGAATGCGACGTACTAACCTGAGGAGATTTTCTTCTCTCATACCGGAGTGTCTGTTACTAATTCATCGAATGAGCTGTGCTGCACAGCACAGCACTTGCTGTGCTGTGCCTTGGAGGGCATTAGTTGCGTCTCCATTGAAACCATTTTCTTGGAGTATGAGGCCTAAAATCCGGATTTTGGGGACCTGAGGTATGGGCGCTTCTCCGACAGAAAACCTTGCGCATCATAGACGCAGTAACCACTAGTCCACTGACATATCATCTGCTATATCCGAACCTCAATAAAACACAACTAAGCCAAGCTCAACACAATGCACTTTGCAGCTGTCATGGCTACACATGCTCCGACACGCAGACATCGGCGAACTGCCACAGCTTGCATTACAGAACAGCATCGAGGAAATTATTGAGGGCCACCTATTCAATCACAGCATAATAAAACATCTACCAAACATCACTTACTCAGAACGCTGGGTTGCATCCCGCCAATCACCCACACTAACCAGCTAATAACCCTCACTCCTCATCTACAAACAAGCTGCAGCTTAAGCCATTCGCCCTAAGCATGAACCCGGACTACCACGAATACCGCAGGACGTCGCGCGCGTCTCGCTTGAGAAAAGGAAATACAGCAAGAGACAAGACACACATTTTACCGGTGCAAAACCTCACACCCAGATACCAGGCACCCACACAGCCGTCGTTTTAAGCACCGGCACTATCCGATTAGGAGTGACACTAAACATACAACAAACATCGCTGAGGCCGAACGCCTGGCCATATCTATGTCTGCAGAATTAGTCTGCTACTGCACACAGACAGCACGGCTATATATGAACAGACTCCATAGCTTTATACAGGCTTTCTCTTAAAGGCACTGCTCCTGTATTTTCAAGTCGCATAACGTCAACACTGTCAATCTCAATTACTTCGGTCCCTGAGCATGAGGGCATCTTAAAAAGAACGCATTCTTGAGTGTGTGGGAACAGAGCATCCGGCCGCCGCTGCGTGGCTTCCATGAGTCAAATCCATACCCCACATGCAGACAGATCCCGTTGACTATCACACAATCACAGAAGACTAGACATGTATTATGAACCCCCCCCCCCTCCCTACTTGATAGGCGATCACAATTATGAAGCGCACACTGAAGATCGACGGCTTCGAACCAACTGATTTCTATCCCAGTAGTTTGCCCGCTTGTTATACCCCACCCTGCTTGCTCCCTTCAAATAGTACCGACTGCGGAGCTCACCCTTTGTTACTCTACCGCTTCATCTAGCAATATCCGCACCCAATCCTATTTCCACCTGCTCATCCACCCTCCCCAACCACCTAGCAAACCACCCATATGACCATAGGCGCCGATGAAAAGCCTAGTCTGATAACCACATCTGGCTATAGGGAGGAGCCAAGGGGGATTTCGACTGAGATGCGGCCTCGGGAAGGTTAGTACGCTGTTTTAAATATTTGTATTTTTCTCTTGATACATCCTGTTTTCATTTCAGTGAACTAATTTCTACCTCGAATACAACACCTTCAGCCTCGACGTCATTTTACACTACAGCACTGCTATACACTATAGCATTAGTTACCACTCGTTCCTGAGATGGGCAAATATAACCTGCTTAAGTTGCTCCTTGCAAGTGCCGACCGCATATACGACGACTGTACGGCCAAGCGTCATTCTTAGCATGCAGTCCAAAAGATGAAATTTTCTGTCACTTTAAGCGCCTGAGGCAAGTTCTACAGCACGTACCGCAGGCGATTTGATGCTCCCCTGGCTATAATAGGGGTTGCTGCGGACTCTGGATGGCTGCCCGAAATCCGGCCGCTCCAAATCTCTCTGATCGCTCGAAAGCGACAGCAGAAGGGGAGAGCTGAGAGCCCTCGAGTGCGCCCCGTCGGGCATTGGCGATAACGGCGATGACGGGCAGCAGTCGGCAATGGCGTTATCTCTGGAGGTTCTGGCGAGGCTCTGCCCACGTTCCGCTGGCGACGCTGTATATGAAGGACTGGCTACATCTGCCCCCTTCGAGCAGATGCCTCCAGTACGGGCCGCATTGAGATTGCCAACTGTTCGGACGATGGGGCCTGTGAAACCTCCTGAAGAGTGCAAAACATGACCAGTGAGAAGCGGAAAGACCATGTCTCCTTTCTTCAGTTTGAAACGTTAACAGTTAAAGACACAGCTGGAATTCATATGGGTGAAAAGAAGGGGTGCTGAGGAGCTAGATTTGTGTCCATGGCACATAAGAGTCTCCAACTTGTCACTGTGAAAAAGGACTCATATTCATGATCAGTTAACAAAATGCATGTGTAAAAAAGTGCTTAGAGAAATTTGTGACATAAAATATAGCGAAACTGGAAAGACAGAAAAGCACTATGGAAACGGCACCCATTGTCATCTTTTTGCATACGCATTGTTGAATGCAATGGGTGGATGGATGGGCCCAACCCGCTGCCCGAAATGCTCAGCGAGAAGTTCTTAAAAGACTGTCAGGCAAATACATGCGACCTAGGTTTCGACTGTGGCAGCAGCTGATAGTTGCTACTGTAGTAAATGTTATAACCTTGGTCTTGCTTCGGCAGGCCACCGCCTTAGGAAACTATATATCAATAAAGAAAACACCGGTACTTGTTTCCTAGCCTGCCTCTTCGGGTGGTATATTATAGTCGCTGCCGGCCGACTCTATGATTGGTTGCTATGGCATTTTTTTTTTAACAGAAGTTGAGAGAAACTGCTGCTCAGAAGCGTTGTGCTTTCTTTCCGCGTCACACCCGGTGCTCCCATTAAACGTGCTCGCTCAGAGTTCGGACGCCCTTGGTAAGATAGTGTCGGCGTAGTGTAGGAGTAGCGTGCCTGCCTATAGTATCCACGAACCCTGGTAAGTACACTCATATCCCATCTTATCGACTCAAATTGTTAGCCCGAGTTGGTACCACCTCTCGACTTCTTGATACCACGTGTTATCGTTATGTCACAGCCCAAAGAAGAATCAGTACACGGCCGTGTCACCGCTTATTGGTAGCTTGCCAGGACTATAATTTAGATTTTTTTTTTCGCCCACAACGCCGTTAATGCCGACAATGCCAGAAGTTGTACAGAACAGGACCTTTAACACTATCGAGTTAAACGTGAATACCGAAGACAACTCACTGCGATGCTGATGTAGAGCAACACTAGTGTCCTTTCTGACCATCGCACTAAAAATATGTCAAGAAACAAAGGCGCGGTCCAATGGCATGAACGATCTCGTAATAGAATGCACTACCTTGCGTATGTCTTCGTGTGTTGGGCAAGGGCAATGGCTCGGCGACGTTGTCACTGCCCGAGGCGTGTACCCTAGCTCCATCCGGCGAACGTTGGCCGATGAGGTATCCACCGTGGGTATACCGCTGCTTTCGATGACGTTCTGATGAGGAATGCCTTGAACCCTCGATGTCCGCATTCTGGCGTTTCTCTTCCTTAACCTGCGTAGGCTGGGCGCCGGCTGCCGTTGAGCCTACCTGCTTGGAATCCATGAGAAAGTGGTGGTGAATTCGAGAACCGATGCAGGCCTACGGAATAGTTCTCGAGGGGCGCTGTCTTCTTCTAGGCTCGAGCTTGGAGCGTGCGGGGTTCAGGCTGGCACAGATTAACCGATGCCGATGATAGTAGACTGGCCAAAATTCGTTGGCAAAAAAAACTTCAGTTGAGGCATCGTACCACGTGAGATTGCGGCTATAGAAATCATCCCACAATTTAACCAAAGTGGCACACATCCAAGCCAGACTGTGCTCGTAAATAAGGTGGTTTCTGTCACTATTGGATGCAAAAAATAACAGAAAATTATATTTTGGCGAACATATATATTCCATTTTTGGATTGGAAAACATTTATTATCAGCAATGAGCTAATTATAGGCACTACACTTAGATGGCCTCAAGTCCATTGCTCTCAGCGACTTTATATGAGCCCACTCAGTAGCCCGAACTTGCGTCATCTGGTCTGAGCTGGTCAGTATAGCCTCCCACCGCTCTAGAGAAGGGACTGGTAATAGGTCCGCCGGTGGCGGCGCTTTTTTGCAGCTCCATAATATATGATCGTACCCGGCTATTTCGCCGCAGTGTTTACAATTTGGATTGTATTGTGCTGGGTACATGTGTGATAATTTAGATGGGCTGAAGAAGGCACGCGTCTGGAGCCGACGCCAGGTTACTTCCTGCCTTTTGTCAAGTTTGTCTGGTGGGGGATATATCCGCCTTCCTAGTTTAAAGAATATTCCAATCCCTGCTTTCACATTCGAATTGATCGATCTATTGCATTGCAAGATTTCTTTTAGCATTTGCTGCATAGGACAACATGAAGTTTATTGTACCGCATGATACAATCCGACGATTTTGCGCGTCAAATTCGAACAGATGCATACGTGTGTGAACAAAACGTAATTAATGCGAATGTTGTTGTCGTATAACAACTCGTCCGGCAGGAAAATGAATTAGTTTTTTGAACTAATATATCAGGCGGCTTTACAGGCTCCAAATTCTGCTTTGAGTAGACAAAGGTCGGATAGAATCCTATAGTATTCAGCTACAGACAGAGCGCGTCATCTTTGTTCTTCGTGAGACTTGAAATTTTATTATATCTCACATGCTTATACAAGTGATAGAACTATACTCACTCTGGCTCTAGAAGTTGAATGATACCACTATATACCGATTCATTGCAATGCGTTTATACAACAAATTGTGTTGCAGATACTTACCAGTGGCTTGACAATGGCTAATATGTCTAGTAATAGTAATTGTAATATGTCTTTACTGCTGCTCTTTCGAGGCAAAGTCAAATACTTTCTTTTGATCATGCTTCAAGCGGCCCAACAAGCCAGGCTTGTTCAAGGCTAAGCTCGCCTTCAACAAATCTTAAATTTTAACGACACACTTTCCTAGGTTATAACACAGCTTTTCTTCTTCCAAACTTGCATTTCTGCGGCCCAGCATTCAGGCAATGATTTATTTATTTCCCCTTGTCTCCTTAATGTCATCAAACAGCGCCACCTGTCGCATGGTGGTGTAAGAGAATACTGCGTAAATAGATCGTGATATTCCATTTGTATTTGTGACCGAATCACAGGGTGTGGAGGGGTGCTGTTCGAACTTGGCATTTCACGGTGTCTATATTTCGCCAGCGCACAGCATAGTCGGATTAGCAAAATATTTCTTGCTCTCCTAGCGAGCAATTTCGACTTTATGAAGATGTTAAATATCTTCATTATAAAAGCACGCTCTGAAAATAAATTTTGACAAAGCTTCCTTTACGCATGTTCATACTTCTGCTGTGGAACCAAGGGATAATAAAACACATTGAACTGTTTAAAATATTTTTTTCCGGAGTTCTCAGATCCTGTCCGGTACACGGGAAGTTTTATATTATATGTGTTGTATTATAAGCTGCCAGGAACAGCTCTCCGTGATGGTTTCTATAATGGTTTTTGTTGCAATTACCAGAGGATTTTCTGTCTAGGAGCTCGTTATGGGTGGACACGCCATCCATTGTGAAAACTATAAAAACAAAGGTGAAGCAAACTTTAAAAGAATGTGCGCACGACAATCCCCGAGGATCACTCAGTGGCGTATTTACGAGCGTTAAATTTATAAAGCCATTCCTCGCACCGCGGTGCCAACGTCGAAACGATCAATTAATAAAGCCGCACATAAATTGAAACCAGATTACTCGGAAAAGATAAAAAGCGAATTAGAATGTTTCTATTTTAAATGCTGGGCGCAGATAAACAATGGCATTGCTATATTAAAACAAAATTAGAATTGCGCCACTAAATGCGAAACAGAACAACTAAGAAGGAGCAAACGTTGTTGGTGCGAAAGTACAGGAAGGAAACAAGGTAGCATTGCTTGTTGTTAACGTGCGTATTACAGAACAAAACTTTCCTAATGATGACATGTACTTGCGGTGGCTTCTTATGGCCCTGCAGGGCTAGCTAGGACTGGTAGGTCACTGCTGCTTGCGACGGCTGTTGCGATGCGCGTCTTTCTCCACCTCTTCTTTTTCTTTCTTCTCTATTTTCTCTTCTGTCCACACGAGGCAGCGGAGGTAGCTCAGCTACAGAGCCAGTAGCAGGCCCGTGCATTTTATTTTCCTTCTTCCCACAGTCGCAACAACAACAACATGCAAGGAATGTCACGTAATTGCCGTTAATTCCGTTAATGGTATCATCGCTCACTCTGCCAGCTAGTTCAGGCTGGTGGGTGTGGCACAAATTTTGCCTCTCTAAACCTAACAGTGTGCTGACACTTCTTTGTGGTTAGGAAGGTGTCCATCAGTGGTCTTAAGATCGCTGCCGGGCCGTCACGAAAAGTTCGGCTCGTAGCAACTGAGGGCTCTAAAGTCTATTCACGTGAACTCAAGTCCATGCACA
Source organism: Amblyomma maculatum (assembly GCA_023969395.1). Lineage (NCBI taxonomy): Eukaryota > Metazoa > Arthropoda > Arachnida > Ixodida > Ixodidae > Amblyomma > Amblyomma maculatum. The sequence goes on from JAJIZL010018840.1 coordinate 18,123, forward strand.
AAGCAACCAACCAACCAAGTTAGGACTTGTGTTGCGTGTGTCGCTAACACTAATTATCTCTAAAGTGTGGTTACTGCTACGCGATATTCAGTAGCGCAAAATATAGGCGGTAATTCAAGGCCTCGTTTCCAGCGCTAGCATATATATTCACTGGACTTTAACGAGATAGCATCAGAGCAGACGTTTGAAACGATTCCTGGTGCACTGTTGCGAATACCCAGACTCGACAAAAGTGTCGTGACGTAGAAGCCGCATAACCAAGCACGGGTAATCCAAACACACCATAATGATCACGTTTGCAACAGTGGTGATGTCATTATACATTTCCTTCGTAGTCTACCAGCTCAGAGTTGAAATTTAAGAAATCATGAAATACGCTTTGACGGCAATTTCGCAAAATGATTCAGACGTCCTTACGACGTGTATGAGTATAAAGTAAATTAAATGGGCTGTAAAGAATTTACGTACGAGATTGGAGTCGAGCACATGACTCTAGGTTCACGAGTCAAACACTTTACGAAGACAGCAGTTAAGCGCATTGTATGAAACTTGTTGAAAAGGTAGGTAGTGTAAAGCGATAACGCGTGGATAGTTTTCAGTGCTCAGTTGTCGGCTTAGTTGTCGGCTCATGCAAAAGCCGACAGGACACGCAGGAGTGTGTAGACCCTATGCCCCCTTTGTGTCACGTGATTGTGTGACCTGCAAAAATATCCTTTCTCGCAATGTGCCAGTTGTGCTCCGTGCTGCTTGATGCTGATGCATCTGCGGCATATATTTGTGCGCTCAGGAAAGTAAAAATAGATACGGAACACATTTCATGCACTGCAAAGTGTCTTGAGAATTGTGGCAGCGTGAGGTCCGCGACTAGCATTTTGCTTGCCGCTGTAAGTTCAGTTAGCGTACGCAGCTTCTTTAAGTCCTTACCTTTCTGCATCTGTAATAGGTATTATAGGTAACTAGCACAAATTCAACGGGCATAGCCGTCTTCTACTGTAAGGGCGCCGCCATTTTGGCTTCTACAGCGTTCATGAGCGCAAGTATCGTCGACGTAGAGACAACATGAGCTTTTGTTAGAAGCTTTTTACCGTTTAGATAATATGTGCAATTATTAATTGCATTTAATGCTTAAACGTTACATTCAATTAGCATCTGCATTTAAATTAACTCACGGCGGAAGCTATTTGACAACGTTCGAAGACCTGGATACGAGGCTTGCTTGTGTTGGCTAGGTTTGGTATATACGCTGCCCCATAAAATTTCTTACTCCTAGATCGAGTTAGAAACAGAGTTCCTAGCAAACATGGAAACAGAGTTTCTTAGTAAGAAACTCTAAATGCTGCCTAGTCGAGGGTTCGAATCCCATGAAGGTAGGTACCGCGTTAGAAACGGCACCCCTTGCTCGCGCGAGCGAAACCAGAAACACGTACAAGCGCTGCTGTGCTAACGTCGCGCTTACTGAGCGGCCGTTCCTCTTCGTGTTTTGTCTGCCATCTTATGGTTGCGTCGGTGCCATCCCATTAGTAATACTATATGGGAAGGAAAAGGTCTAAATCTTCGCCCGGCCTGAGCTGACGACTTTAAATGGCGACGAGAAGATTCTGCTCTCTCGGCAACGCCGTTCGTGTAAAACAGAGGGAAGAGGGCTATTCTCTTTTCATGTGTGTACTTCGGCCTCGGTTGGCCAGTGTCGCGATTAGATGCAGTGGGTAGACGTTGTCGTCCGAGTTCCTTTGGGCTTTCAGTACCTCTGCTTTTAGTTTCCTTTCTCTTGCCCTGTCTTATGCCAGTTCACGTGTGCTAACGCAGATGCGAATTTTATTGTTACTTTTCTTTTTTTTGTATTTCGTCTGGTCACATCACACCAGCGTTACATACAGTTCATCACTTTTCTTGGTTTGTGTATTATCGGGTCCCGCGGGGTCCGCTGGAAGTACGGTGGGCCCGCCCATCTAAGCGGCGACAGGCTACTGTTGCGTGGGCAGGACATGGCCCCCTCGTGGGGAGGACGTGACCTTTCATGGGCAGGTCGTGAGCTTTTGACAGAGGGAGCTTAGGCGGCTCGGTACTCGAGAGCTTTGTCCGTCTTCACTCTAACCATGTTATTTGATATATGAAGTTTGTCATTGTTCAACGTCTGAGCCTTCATCGTCATCTTTCGTGCCAAACGCCAATCAAGAAAAGGGAAAGAACCTTTACTACTGTGTTGGATTAAACTTGCAGCGGAGAAAAGAATACTCAATCGCCATGTGCACTCACAACTTTTCCTGATCCTGAGCGCTAAAATGCACGAGCATTTGATGGACACTTGTAGTTTATCGAAGAAAACTTGGTAGCGCCCCCTTAGTGTTCGCCTTGTTCATAAAAAATCGTGCAATTCCGCGTGTGTAAAACACGTCCAAGTAAGTACATGTGCAATGAACTGAAATTGAAGTGTATGTACGTGAACTCAAGGGCTGAAAGCCACTTTAAAGCTTGGTCTAAGAACCCCATACTGTATTATATATGCCGCATGAAAGTGCTGCATGAAAGTGCTGCATGAAAGTGCTGCATGAAAGTGCTGCATGAGAGATGCTGCATGAAAGATGCTGCATGAGAGATGCTGCATGAGAGATGCTGCATGAGAGATGCTGCATGAGAGATGCTGCATGAGAGATGCTGCATGAAAGATGCTGCATGAAAGATGCTGCATGAAAGATGCTGCATGAAAGATGCTGCATGAAAGTATGCCTCGCAAGCTGCACCTAAAAAAACAGTTCTTGCGTTCATTTGCATAATGCTGCTTTGTTCCCCTTGCGTCTAATTCCTATCTTGCATTATCAATAACCTCATTATCACGTGCCTTATACGGTGCAGATGTTTGCAAAAGTCGTTTTCACATGACGATATAGGATGCATTTGGCAACCGAATTGAGACGTGAAGAAAATAATGAACAACATTCAAGCACACTTCAAATTCAAGTTCATTGTAATTCGCAAGCCTGTCAAATGTTTACATCTCTTACAGCGAACTATGAATTCGCGTTTCTGAAAGCGAAACATCTCAGGAAACATTGTTTTTGCACAACGGTCTCACACAGAAGCCAAATATCAACAGGGTTAAAAAAATCTGTGTACTCAATATCTGATTGCCGACCCAGTCTGAATTGCTCGGAGCCGGAATCGGATCACACCGGAACTTCACTGCGGAGACGACCCGTCACCCGTTAATAATTTTTATTAACGATGCGCCACTGTTAGTGCGTGCACTCCCTGACACCCTTAGAATGTGTGGGGTAGCTGTTCCGATCTCAAATGATATTCCGCCGTCTTGGGCGACAAGCTCAACCGGCAGGCAGCTACGTGTAGTGACAAAAGGGGTGGCCGTTTGGTGCCCAACTTTAGCCGGTTCAAGCCAGAGTAAGGGTCGAAGTCAGAAATATAGCGAAACAAACTTTATACAGCAAGAAACGATGCAGCGGAATTCTCACCAACACTTAATATACACAGAGAAGATGGTTCACAAAAGGGCAATGCAAAATATGCAACTAATGAGGCTCTAATAAAACACAACGGCTTTACAACAATACGCGAGAGAGTCAGAGCAAATAAACAACAAACTGTTCACCGGGCAGTGTTGCAGACCGACGTCAGGAGAGTCACGATGTGGCCGCCCTGTAGACGTGCATACATGTGCGCCGCTCCCTTGCAGATCAGCGGGCTTGTCGAACACGGGTTGTCCCCGGGAGCCATGCAGTAGCTCTGCAACACTCGCTGCAACACTGGCTTGACACTGGCTGTCTGGCTAACTTTCCGAAGCGAGGCCATCTCTATAAATATAGGGCGCGCGGCGTCAGTCTGTTACAAAGCACCAAGGCAGGAGCGCAGATACACATAATTCTAGAAGCGTCCTGCCTTCCTCCCGCCGAGAGGCGCATCGTCATTGGTCAGCTTCAGCCGAACTTTCGGGAAAAATCCTTTTGCTTCTCCGGTCAGGTGAGACACCGCCGCCGCTGAGTGATGAGGAGAGGGTAACGCCGATGCGTGTAAGGCTACGAGTGCATTCTTGCGCGAGGAGATGTTTCTCCAACCTTCTGGAATCCTAGACGCCACATGAACGCTTCCTTCGCGCTGCACTGATTCAAGGAAAACGTGCGCCGATTTTGTGACTCGATCCCAGAAGTGAAGCCGAAATGAAGGTGTAAACAGGATTGAAGTGGGAAAAAAATATTTGTTTCGCCAACCTAGACACCCAAAAGTTCAACACTGCTCACAGTTGTCGGGGCAAATACTTTGGCCAGACAGAAAACTTCCATTTTGTCCGCGTTAGAGCAATCAAAATTTTAACTTCTGTTTTCGTCGCTGAAATGAAATCAGGGGACTTCTGTGCTGTCAAGCATGCAAAGCGCGCTGCCAGCTTTAAAATTTGCGGAGAAGATCATGTGAAAAAGAAAACTAAACGCCACGCAGAACTAGAGAAAATGAAAGCACTCGCGATGGGGGCCGTGTTATTTGAGGACGTTGTGCAGTGAGAGAGTCCTAACAGCCTAACGATCCCTTTTAAGAGACAGCAAATCAGCGAGGGACATTGTATTACAGAGTCCAGTACCCGATTTGCGGTAAACGAAGTGCCAGCGTCAAACAACTCTGCCGAATTACCAGAAAGGGCATAATAAACCAGTAGTACTACGAACAATGATTTAGATAACAAATGTCAGTGTGGTAAAACTGATTTCTAAAATATCTTCGAAACTTGAGTGCTGCAACATGAGAGTTCTGTCCAGAACAGATATTTAAAAAAAATTCTTCAGTGCGGATTCAGGTCCACGCAGAAGACAA
>JAJIZL010018843.1:0-62193 GCA_023969395.1 Amblyomma maculatum
CCGCCCACGCGCGGTAGAGGGTCACGGTGGCGGATCGAGGATCACGGCGAACTAAATCTCTCTAATAGTCCCTGTAACAACCGTTCCATGGATGTCCACTTTAAAACCTGCTATCGTATATGCATATAAGGCTATTTTATATTGGCACTACATTCCGCAGAGTCAGAACGTCATTGCAGCTTTGGCACTGCTGCAAGGAACGTGGTGGTCATCTTTACTCCGCCAAAAAGTAGCCGCCGTAGACAGCGATCGGGAAAAGTCCCGACTCCTGATTAGTTGACAGGGCGAGTGCACGACCTCACGCGGGAATTTCAAACACCCCACATTCAAAGAAACCTAACGAAGGTATTTCAGAAAATAGACGAAATTCAATGAAACAGACTTTTCGAACTCGGACCCTCTACATGTCAGGCGGGCACATAACATCTCTAGGTCGCGCAGGGTCGGTAGTACCAAACGTGTTTGAGGGCACTTAGTGAACACATTGTGACGCGTATGAGTTACTAACGTGTGTTTGGGATTTGTACCGATGTTACAAGTTTAATAAACGTCAACACTAATTTCTAAAAATAACTCGTCAAATATAAACGTCCGGTATCAAAGGCGCGCTATCGCGTCATCTTAGCTTAGGCGTCCTCTCTTTTTTTTTTTTTTTCGTCTTGTTCGCAGTTCTTTCTATTTTTAGTGCTGCCATGCGTGGCCTTTTCACAACAATCTATCAATTGCGAAACTCCGTTGCTGCCTTTGTCTCGCCTACTTGTTCTCTCGTCGCGTCATTTCGTGTGCTGTTATGAGTCTTCTGACACGTTCAGTGCGATGCCAAACCCACCTTTCCCCCAACCGCCCACACATCTATACCACCTACGTCAACGCGTTCACCGAAGCTTTCCGCACTGGTCCATTCATTCATTCGTTCCTTCTGGCCATGACAGAGTGCCGGCTACAACGCGAGCACGTGACCAGCGTGGCACAAGTGGAGCTCGCGTCCACCCGGCCGATTTGTAAAACACTCTGCTGACCGTTATTATATCCTGGCCGAGCCTCTCCTTCCTGTTCGCCGCGGTCACTTCCCGGGCACCGGTGCTTCGCTTGTCGACGCCTTTGGCTCTCGCTTCACGCCGGGCTCGTTAAGTCTGTATACAGCGGCGGCGCCCCGAGACAAAAGAGAGAGCCGTCGTTGGTAAAGCGTTGAGTGGGGTCTCGCCCTTTTGACTTGGGGGCCGAAAAGGCGCTTCGAAAATACGCCAACGCGGAGCGGCTGCAGACGCTCCTGTACACACTTGAGGAACGCTGAGGGGCCTCCTTCCCAATCCAATCTCCGCTGACTGCTTCCGGAAGCGATGGAAGAAAGGATCACCGCCGCGGAAGTGGGTAAAGGGATGGGGTATCTCGAGAGCGCGCGCTTTTCGCTTGGCGTTGCTAAAACCGCGTTCCCGTCGCTTCGGCACCGTCCGGACTTCCCCTTTAAAAATCAGTGATTATCAGGGCTAGAAAAGGACGCGTACTACGTGACGCAAGGAAAGGAGACAAGAACCGGAAGAGACAGGAATGCAGTTTATTGTTCTGTTTGTTTGAGTCACGTCCGCGCGCTGTCCCGCTCCGGTAATCATAGATTTCCGAAGCCGAATACAAACCATAGTCTCGACTACATGCGTTAACGGGTACGCATCCAAGCAGGCACTGCTGTGTTAATAATAATAATTGGTTCACAGGAAGGGAAAGGCGCAGTATCTGTCACGTACTCTGTGGACACCTGAACCGCGCCGTAAGGGAAGGGATGAGGGTAGCAGTGAAAGTGGAAAGAGAGAAAGGGGAGCCGTAGTGGAGGGCTACGGTGTAATTTCGACCACCTGGGGATCTAACGTGCGCTGACATCCCACAGCACACGGACGCCTCTTCGTTTCGCCTCCATCAAAACGCAGCTGCCGTGGCCGGGTTCGAACCCGAGAACTCCGGACAGTAGTCGGGCGTCTTACCACTGCACCACCCCGGCGGGGCACACTGCTGTGTTCTGCGCGGTGTTGTGCAGTGGTCATGCCAGCGTGCTCCCATTGCATGGCAAAGGTCTGTCCCGTTGCGGGTTACGCTATAGCCGCGGCCACCCCATGTCCCAACAAACCTTTTTTCTATCATTTTTCTATGACTCAATTTTTGGAGGCCTCGACGTCTTTTTTATCTCGGTGTCCATTCGGCTGCCTATATATAAACTATAGGAACAGGTAGTCAGCAACTCTCAGTGAAATTTTCGCCGAAGTCCATTATGCCGTCCTGGTTTCCGCTGACGTGTTCTTACGTGGAGCTTATCCTCTAATCTATACTGTTCCCAGTCTGTCTCTTAGCGATTTCTCCTTCATTTGCATAGCTCGTTACGCTGTCCTTGGTCTCATTGTTTTCGTTAGCCTGCTTGTTTCAGCTAGCTGTACACGTAATACGTACCGATTAGGTGTTCTTCACAAACGGGGAGTAACGGTGTGATGGGTTCCCAACTCGCTTTCGTTCCCGCGCTCTCTAAGTTATAGGCGTCCGCTAACTGATCTATGCCATTTGCGGAGAACTGGTTAGCTCAATTCGCTCTGAGATCCTCATTCGACGCCAGTTTTTGAGGCCCACAAGTTGTCGCTTGCGAAAGAAACGAAGAGTCTCACAGCAAAGATGGTGGGCACAGACAGAAAGCGTTTTATCTAAAGGGAAGAAAGATAACACGCTACCTTCTTGTGCACGGTAGTGTCTTCGTGTGGGCCGGTTTTATGGGAACAAAAAATAAACAAACAAAAAAAAAATGCAAGTGAAAGATACGTGTCGACCCGGGCAATTGATGTCTACGTATACCATCTCAAGCGCCTGCATATAGGTTGCGCCCGGTGAAAGTATACGAGACAGCTAGGGCAGAATGTATAAAAACAATCGAAACGCAGATAGGAGGGGTAAATAGTAACGTATTAGGGGACGGAATATTTAAAACAAATATCTACTACACGCATAGATATTTGCCACGTACGCCACTATAGTAAAGAAAAACGCAATTAAGGCCGCTCGCACATCGGTGTCCTGGCGGAGTCGGGCAGGATGCGCAAGGAGCGGTATACGTCGCTGTGAACTATGTGCTCCTATGCACACATACGTTCTTCGCCCGACTGCTTTTGGTCCGCAGCACACGCGGCGCGTCTTGTCACTGCGCGACGAGTGTGGGAGAGTGCAGTGATAATCCAGCTATGTCTGTTGCGGTTTCGGAGCGTATCATCATCATCATCAGCCTGATTATACCCACTGCAGGGCGAAGGCCTCTCCCATATTTCTCCACTTAACCCGGTTCTGTGCTAGCTGCATCCACTTGACCCCTGCGAACTTCTTAATCTCTATCCGCCAACCTAACTTTCTGCCGCCCCCTGCTACGCTTTCCTTCCCTTGGAATCCGGTTTGTTGCCCTCAGCGACCATCGGTTATCCTCTCTTCGCACTACATGTCCTGCCCATGTCCATTTCTTCTTCTTAATTTCTACTAGAATGTCGGGAACTTGAGTTATTTCTCTGACCCCCTCTGCACGCTTTCTATCTCTTAATGTTACCCCTACCATTTTTCGTTCCATAGCCCTCTGGGTTGTCCTCAACTTAAGTAGAACCAGAGTCCTTCAATGTAGAACTCTCTTGGTTAGCCTCCATGTTGCGGAGCGTAGAGAGAACGACAGTTCGGTTTTGCAGTCGTTCTTGGGAGAGATCCAGTTATCAATCTTGCTTTTACGGCGTCTTGGGTGTTCGGTTGCCGCTAACCGCCAGTGGAGGACTTTTTTATTATTTTTTTTAATGGACGTTGCGTCCTCGTTATTACCTGCCGTGTTCGTCCGCTCGTTTCGATTTCACGTTTGGTCTTCCCTCAAATTTTACTTGTTGGTTCGGGAACAGTGCGAAGCCTGTTATGGCAGTGAAGTCGCGTATAAACATGCTACAGGCAGCGATTCTTTTTTTCCTCAAGCTTTCTCTCTCTCTCTTTGTTGCGGCTCTTCCGTCTGTACATTACCACTCTAACACTACCACTCCGACAGTACGCATGCCTCTTTTTTTTTTCAACCGAAGTTTGGCTATATCAACTTGAATGGCTACAGCTTCGTACTACGGCCGTCGCTAGCTGCGTTCAAAAGGCGAAACAGGCGATAGTTCACAGGTACAACGACTGCTGCTGCGTTGACCGAAAGTTCGTTGTTCCGAGAATTAATTAGTTATATCGAAATGGTCAAAAACCTTAGCACCACTTCCCCCTTAGCGCCATGGGGACCGTTTCAGTGGCATGCCGCGTAGCTTCGACAGCATTGCGGCGTTCTGTATTCGAGCGGAGTATATTGACAAGGCGGAGCCGTATAAGTGCTTGACCTGACTTCTGCCGTCGCTCTCCTTACGGCGTGCTGGGCGTGAAGCCCTTCGGCGCAGTTAATCTGTGACTCTCTGAGGCCCCCGAGAGGAGCCGCCCACCCTATAGCAAAGTCTTTTCTCCACCTAGCCAGTCTTTCGCCGTAAAGATATATCGTCGTACGTATGCAGACTCGCGAAGGCGGCGGCATACCTGTCTTCCGCGTCTCGCGGAAAGTAGGACCCTGGCGGAGACGCCAGCGAAGCTGTCTAGCTGCCATCTTCCCATTCCTCCCCACCCTTTTCTCTTCCGCATCGGCGGATATCTCTCCCCCTTCCTGCATCCTTCCTAGCGTCTCACGTCCACGCGCGAGCCAAGGCGTGCGCAATGAGGGCGACGCCCAGTTTCACAAGGGGGGTCCACTTTCTGTGAAAGTCAGGCGAACAACAGCGCCCTCAATGTTGCGAAAATTGGGGCGTGGAGGGGCGTGTTCAGCCGGCAACGGCTCTCGGGGTATTAACGCCGATGTTTTCCTTTCCACTTTTTTAGTGCATTTTAACACGATATCGCGTTTTAAAAGCTCCATTTTCCAGAAAATCTGTCGTTATCGGATCTGTCAGCGGCTCGAGTTTAAAACCACGGGCATCGCTTTTACAGGTGGTAGTTGGCAGGTGACATCGCGTGCGCTGATTGGTCGGCGTCTGTGTGACGTCACGCGACCATGTGACATGGGAGAAGCTGTTATAGCTCAGTTGCTGACACATTCAGAACTGGGTAGCTTACGACCTTATACTCATGAATATATGCACGAGATAATAAAGACACAGATGATAAGATTGGATGTTGCGTGTATAGCAATTTGCATTTTTTTTCTGTATTTTTTACAGTTATTAGTTTCGTCATAAAAGCTCACTACACTTAATCTGGTTACAAATATGTGTCAAGGAAGTTCCAGTTATAAGTAGAACTTCAATCTGGTCCCACGTACGCGTTAAAAACTTTCACTTATATAAGCAGAAGTTCCACTTATAATAATAATAATAATAATAATAATAATAATAATAATAATAATAATTGGTTCATAGGAAGGGAAAGGCGCAGTGTCTGTCACACTTGCTTTGTGGACACCTGAACCGCGCCATAAGGGAAGGGAGGACGATGGGAGTGAAAGTGGAAAGATAGAAAGGGGAGTCGTATTGTAGGGCTACGGAGTAATTTCGACCACCTGGGTATCTTTAACGTGCACTGACATCGCACAGCACACGGACGCCACTTCGTTTCGCCTCCATCGAAACGCAGCCGCCGTGGTCGGGAGCGAACCAGGGAACTCCGAGTAGTCGGGCGTCTTTCCACTTATAACTGGAACTAACATGCTCCCTATACTCTTTTGGTTCCACTTATAACTGGGACTCTTTTAACGCTTATGTGGAACCAGAGTAAGGGTATAGGGAGCTTGTTCCAGCATTGTTTGGATGCTGGCTTTTACCGTATACGTGAGATGTATACGTATAAGCACGTTTCGGATGTTTTCTTCATTTGTTCTGCACCACCGTTGCATGAGGACATACAGAACGCAGTAGTAAGAACGCAGAGTTCGGGCTAGTTGGTTGTTGACGTTAAGTCAACATAGCGCCAAAAGGGCAGCACGAAAACGAGAACTATATCTCCCACACACAGCGACGTGTGTGTCCAGTTCTCGTGGCTCTGCTGCGCGGCCAACAGCAGCAAAGAGTGGCGTGTGCGCTCCAAGCGTTCGTGATTTGCTGCCTCCATACGTCTGCGTTAGCCCTACACTCTTAATCTGGTTCGACATACCAAGTGGAACTTACTTTTAAAAATGTTCCACTTATAAGCGGAACATTTTTATAAGTTTCACATATAACTGGAACATATGTGGAACTAGATTAAGAGTGTATCACTCTTAACCTGGTTCCAAATATGTATCAAAAAAAGTTCCAGTTATAAGTGGAACTTCAACTTATATAAGTGGAAGTTCCACTTATAACTGGAACTTTTTCAGCGCGTACGTGGAACTAGATTGAGTGTAGGTTTTGAAAACTTGGGCGTGAGGAATTAAACGCGAAAAGGCTATACTGTAGTTCAAATTCAAGTTGCTCTTTTGTTGTTGCTGTTAGTAGCCTCTAACTCCGGAACCAGGGAAGCTCTAAAGGTTAGCGAGACCTTTCTGTGATGCATGCCCTCCGTGTCGGAGGAAGCACTTCCCATCGTGCATTAAGAATGCGTGCTCATAACGTGTTCGCAGTAGTACAGATGTTTAAATAAGGTCCCGGATGATCCTCCCTTCTCCGTGCCGAATAAATCATATTGTTCGCATCTTGTTAATTGCAGCGATGGCGGGCCACCTTGTATGGTTGTTTAATGTGATTGTTTTGTCCATCCCCCCCCCCCCCCCCTTTTGTTTTTAATTTTGAATCCGGTTCTCGGGGGCAGTTTTCTGTGACTATGTAGACTACATGCGCGGCCAGGGCTTGCCTCACAGTGTTACTATACGAAGTATTGCAAACACAAGGGGCCTCAATTACGGTTTCGGTTTCAGTTGTGTGTTCACGTTTTTTTGACCTACCAAACTACGCCGAAATGGCTTTACACTGCTTAAGGCTTATGTGAACGTAAATTGGCGACTAATGAAAAATTGGCGCAGAGTTAACCCTACCTAAACCTGCTTATACCGCGCGAAAGCACCCTCCGAGGTTTCTCAGCGGTTAGCATGTTCGGATATACTGAACCAGAGTGCCCGGGTTGACAGAAGGGATTTTGCGCAGAACTAATAAAAATAAAATTCCCATCGCTACATGATAATAGAGAGATTTAGCTTACCGTAATCCGCGATCCGCCACCGTGATCCGCCTCCAACGCGCGTGGGCGGGGTGCGCAAGCTGATTGGTTCCGACGTGGCAGGTCTATGTGCCGACGTCCAGTATGTGGCGCCATCTATCGGCGTCAAGGGGATCTGGGCATGCGCAGTGGAACATGCGGTGGCGGATCACGGTAGCGAATCGCGGATCACGGTAAACTAAAACTCTCTATTGACAGCCACTCCAAGGCCGCATGTTCCGCGCCGTGTCCTAACTTTGGTCACGCTACCACGGCACCCCACGTGGCTGGCAGGTGACCGCAAGTGACCGCGGATTTGAGCTATGTTATGATGAGCTGTAGTAAAACGCCTGCGCACGGGGTGAGCAGTAAAACAATAAAGCGTTCGCTTTTGCACACGCGTACTAAACGCAGTGCTCGAAAGGCGATTGCTATCACTCAAAATCGGCACAAAAATAATCTCGTCCTGTAGCGGGAAAGTACATGATGCACGTTTTTATTTTCCGCTTCCAATCTGTTTACGCGTGCTCTCATCTTGGAACAGGAGAAAAGAAATAGATCGAGTCTCGTCTCCCGATTTACACGTTTTTTTGATCGCGCCGCATCTCGTTCACGATCCTGAAAAACCAGGCTTGAACGCCGTCATGTATATATACACACCGCTTGTTCTGTGCTATATACGACGATATGCTTGCATTCTTCAGCCCAGCATGTTTTATTTATTTTACCCCCCCCCCCCCTTTTTTTTTTTTTAGTTCAGTTCCTTATTCGTGACTTTCCACGCCAATGTGAGTGTTTAGTTGCGGAGAAAATGCAAAAAAAAAAAAAATAAAAAAATAATGTTATTCCCCTATATCTGGCGCGATGGATAACCGTCCATTCGCGGGAAAACCTCGCTTGTCGGAGCGGTTCTGCTGAACGTGTGTGCTCAGGGCCGCTCGTTTTTGGAGTTTTCTGCCGTCTGAAGCTGTGCTGTGCTGTGCTGGTTCGTAAACCACACACATGTTTTCTTTTTCTTTTTTTTTTTTCGTTGCTTTTCAATAATCTTCCTGCGTTCAGGGTTGCAGGAAAAATGCCGTTTTCTTTGGGAACCGCTCGGGTTAGGCTGCGCGTAGGCTTCTTTTCTTGCTTCGCAGAGAAGGCTAATTAAAATGGCTTTTCCTCTAGCGCACCTTTACGCGTATTTTGTTCCCTTAAGGTATCCTCGTGTCTGTCTTGCACGGAGGAAGCATTTACTAAGTCGCATGCTTTTAATTTGTCAGTTTTTTTTTTTATTAGACGTGTGACTTTGGTCTACGCCCTTAAATTCTCCTGTGGCTGGGAGAAAGTGTTTTCGACGTCGCATGACTTGCTATGCAACGTGCACAGTGGCGTTGAGCTAAAGTTTAACAGCGTGTGGTTGCGCTCGCAGTGCAGTCGTTTCAACGTCGAATTATAATCCAGAATACAATTTTATATTCTGATGGGAGAGTATATTAGTTACTGTGTATGGGGAAGGGGGAGGGAGGTGATTCGGTCTTGCCTGTAAACGAAGGACATGGCGTTACATTGGACGTATGTACTGCAATATAAGCTTCGAAAGTATAGTACTGAGCGGCAAATGTTGACCCGGTCTCAGTAAGGCAGCTTAAATTTCTTAGTACACTTTTGTATGTCCGAAGCGGTGGCGCTTTGGTTGCGGTGCACAGCTGCTGTACCTAAGAATGCGGGATCGAATCCCGGTCGCGGCGGCCGCCTTTCGATGGAGGCAAAAATCAAGACGGCCGAGTGCTGTGCGATGTTACTAGACGTTAAAGAATCCCAGGCGGTAGAATTTTCCGGAGCCCTCTCATATAGCTGAATCGCTTTAGGACGTTAAACCCTATAAACCCAACCGAATCATTCCGTGCACCCCAAATCCCTGCTAAGTTACTGGCCCGCTCAGGTCACAAATAATCTGCAAACAGCGTCATATTCGATGAAATATGCCATCAATGATATCACAGACATAAGCGAAAAAAAAAAAAAAAAAAAGCTTCCCCGCATCGTCCTCGCTTGTTTTGCGTGCTGCACCACTGTCCTTACCGGTGTTTTACCGGTGTTTTCGTTTTGGGTTCGACCTGTAGCACATTGTAGTGACCGTGACTGTATTTACAGTAAGGTCTATTGTTAAAGGGAACATGAAACCGCGGGACACCCGGCCTTGACAAAGCACTCCCAAGAGAGTGGACGACAAACGATCGCACAGGGTGCATGCATAGTAAGCACAGCTGGCTGCTCTTCCCGAGCATGCAGATGATGCCGCCCATTCTCGCTATAGTTATCGGCGGCAGCGCTTTGCGAAGTGTTTAGGACACGCGATCAGACGTTCCCTTTAACAGTGGACCGCACTGTACATATTTCATACGTCAACATACCCCGTAAAGACTGCACACAATTTATAATGACTAAACTAAGAGGTAAATGGCAGGCTTCATGGGATAATGAAGAAAATAACAAGCTACACTTAGTAAAGCCTATAGTTCAAGAATGGAAGTCATCGAGTCATAAAGAGCGCTTTTTTGAAGTGATCCTGTGTCGCCTCCGCATTGGACATACACATCTCACGCACAACTTCATACTCCTCGGACAAGAAAAACCTACATGTGAGACATGCAATGAACAGCTGACAGTAAACCACATTTTAATATCATGCACGAAATATGAGGAAATCAGGAGGGAACATTTTATGTGTTTCTATAGTAAACACATTCCATTTCATCCAAGTCTTTTGCTAGGAGAGAATGCCATTGTCGAAACTTCGTCTATTTTTGATTGTTTTAAAAGAAGTAAAGCTAATAAACAAACTTGTGAGTTATTTTTAACAAGAACTGCTTTACCTTGAGTTTGGCGCATGATGGCCTTAGTTGCCCATGTGCCATAAACCCCAACGAGGCTATGCCCCAACACAACACAACACGCACTGTACATATTTGCCGGCGATATACGGCCAAAGGTTCCGCTTCTAAGCCCCATAACGGGGCTCGTTGCGTGTCTTTTCCAGCGTTCGAAATCTCGTAGAGGACAAACCTCTTTCTCACTCTCCTATAGCTCACTTTTATGTTGCAGTATTGCTTCCAGAAGCCCCGTTGCAGGGGTTAGGGGCCCTATATTTTTGTCAAATACTACTTATACGCTTGCCGACTCCTTCATCAGGCTCGTACACAACTGGTGTTCGTGCAGTACACGCGTCAGCGCCGCGTACTGCGCTCACCTGCGCTCGGAGACGCGTCACCGTCAAACCTTTTGGCCCGCGCGCTTGCGAGGCACGTAAAATGCGCGAGTTATTCGGTGCCTCGCGGTGTCCGCTCGCATTCGCGCGCCCTGTCTGCGGGCTAAAAATACCGCGCTGGCGTCGCACCCTCGCTGATTTGGAGGAATGAACTGAGAGGACATATAGAAAGCAAAGAAAAACCAGTTGCCTTCAGGGTTGATTCTGAGCTTCCTTGTATAGGCTGCAGTGATGAATTTATACAAAGTACACCCGCCTTTCTAACGATCGACGCGGCGCCTCGGGCTTGTTTAGTCGCGACAGCTGCCGGCGGCCGCGTTTTGGTGCATGCGAACCAAAGCGAGAGTGCTTTATGGGATCGTTCCTTACCGCACATTCCGGTAGGCAGCCCACTGGATGTACTCGTTTAAAGGTTTAAAAATTTTGGAGCTTCGATTGAGGGATATCTATGGAGGCAGATATGCACAGCATTCTTTTGCAATATGACCTGATAATATACTGCTCAAAGCGCTACTGTGTATACATCGAGAGTATTTAGAGGGTGTGGACTGTATACCGGAAATTAAGTGCTTTCTTTTTTTTTTCTTTTTTTTTCACACCGTCTTTTAGGTTACTCTTTGCTTCTTTTTTATTTTTTGAAACTCCACACATTCGCGCAGCACCACGTTGGGACGGCCCCTTGTACAGGGGCTTCTAGCCATAAATTCCGTTCCAGCCAGCCTTCGTTTAATTGTGCAGCGATCCTTTGTACCTACCATTACGCATGTATGCAGATTAATTTGTTTCATCATGCGATATCAAGGAAAAAAAATAGAAAAGTGCACCTCAATTAACAAAGTATTGCCAAGTATGATGTACGACGTCTCGCTGTTATTGTTAATCGGATTAGTTTGATTTTTTGTCGTAACGCAAGGCTTCTGTGCAGGGCCAGATAATAAGAGATACGTATCGCGGCGGCGCAAGCTGTCTTCTCATGCGTCTTTTCTATACAGCTATACCTCACAGGCATCTGTAGTGGCAGCGGCAAGTTCGTTGCGTTCATTGCTCGAATAGAAAAAGGGCGAGTGGTCGGTAGTTTCCAGTCGCAGTGGAGATCGCCCAATAACGAACGGGCTCTCTCTCTCTCTCTCTCTCTCTCTCTCTCTCTCTCTCTCTCTCTTCTTTTTTTTTTATCCGTAGAGCTTGCCTGAGGGCGCATAGCGTGATTGGAGGCCGCTGCCCCTTGTTTGGCCTTGGTGGCGTGCATTAGCGGCGAGGACTCTCGATTAGTGTTGACGTGTATGTCTGGCAAAGGTTCTGTCCTAGAGATCGTTGTCGTTACGGAGGGCGTGGTTCGAAGAGCCGATCCATTCGGTGCGGAGGACGATGATAGCGGCCCTAATAGCAACCGCTGGAAGGTCCGAGATCGCGTCGGATCTCGACGCGGAACCGCAATCTTGTTCGCGTATAATAATCTTAATGTGGCACATAAGGGTGAGGGTCTGCGAGTGTTGGTCTGATCGCGATGCCCGTCAGGATTGGCCTCGAACAACTTTGCAAGACGGATTTCTGTATACTGCGATAGCGCTATACATGAAGGCGAAGACTGTCCGGTGGCGTCGGAGTGGGCGAATCCTCCACCTGGCAACCTCGGCATGTGGCGTTTGGGATCATTGCCCTCTTTAAACCTGTCAGAGAAATCCTCTCCATTTGTAAAAGGGATGGAGAGGCCGGAATAAGATAACTCAGCAACATTGATAATGACTCTTAAGAATGGCTCATCAACACGGAATAGGAGAAGCGTTTAGACATAGCAATCGAATAAAAATATAGAATCATCATCGGAATAGATTGGTACGAAGGAACAGTTCTATCGTCATTTCCTCCGCATCAGTACAACTGATCGCGCCTAAAACATTTGTCTAATTTCTCCCAGAGGCCGAAGACGCACAACGGGAAACCTTTAGATGATGAAAATAAATATGTATACGCAAGAAATCGCCATTGTATCGCGTTTCACCTAGCTCTTCCAGAATGTGAACACAAGGTCATTAGTCATCCACGGTTTAATTCCGCCATTTTTTTAAGCGTTGCGTTTGTAAAGTAGGCGCGCATTGCTCGCCTCGTTTTCGTTATGCCAGATATTGTTCGTATTGCTATATCGAACACGGCTTTCTAATTATTTTCGTCTCTTGTCCAGCTGCAGTAACTCGATATTTAGGGAGCTTGCCTGCTATAGGCTCCAGGGGGCGGGTCGGATCTCCGCAAGGACGGAGAAATAAAGAGCATTAAGCAACAGGTGAAAAACACAAAAGGTAAAAATTGGATAAATTCGATGGATAAGAAACAGAGTGTGGAATTATACCGAAAGTGGAAAATGCAGATCAGGAAGGAAGGTTTCTTTGATAACTCAAGAGGCAGTGCCATACTTTTTGAAGCTAGATCAGGGTGCCTTAGAACACGCAGCTACAAAAATAAATTTAACGATGGAGATGACACATGTGCTGTATATGTGGAAACTGCAGTGAAACAATTGACCATATTATACTCGAATGTAATGGTATCCATCCGGAAGTTGATGCAGGCGCAGTAACTGTTCCTGAAGCTCTGGAGTTTAGAGATACCAGTGGCCGGGTGAATAAACCGGCGGTGGAAACTAGCAAAAAGCGACTGGAAGATTGGTGGCTTAAAAGCAGAAAAGTGACATATTGTTAGTAATGTCGAAACAAAAAATTTAATAAATAGAATGATGGTTTAGTTAACCAATCTAAATCAATAATTAAGATATAGGGAGAAAAATGAGCATGATAGCTACTGCTACCACCCCGTTTCAAAGGGGACGCTCCTATATGCCATCCATCCATCCATCCAGGTACTGCAGGGCGAAAAGCAAGGCGCCCGTGTGCTGTGCGATGTCAGTGCACGTTAAAGAACCCCAGGCGGTCGAAATTTCCAGAGCCCTCCACTACGGCGTCCTTCATATAGCTCACTCGTCTCTTCGGCACGCATATGTTAAACCCTAAACATCACGTCAGCCTATGTCCTCTTGGTCGTCGTGTAACCGTTACGCTGCTAAGTCGTGGCGTAGCTGCTCGACCTTCGGACGAAATTTGGCCTTTGTCGTCGCGGCGGCGTGACTGCGTGCCATTGCTCCGTGGCCTCTCTAAATCGTTGCGTCCCGTCAGAAGAACCGACTCGGGTTATAACATATCCGCCTTTCTTTCCTGGCGTGCGCAGAGAAAGCGGGCGGCAGGTCGGCTTGCATTCGAGGGAGCTATTCGCACGGATGCACCGCGATCTTCGCATCACACGCGGTAAAGAAAACTTTCCCGTCACCAACGAGGCTCGGCCTTGGCCACGCTCAGCCGTTGCGAAAAGCTAGTCGGCTCGTGCATATACTCTCACGAATTCTTGACCGGCATGGCTTGCGCACCGCTGTCTTTCCTTCTTATTTATTTTTACCTTGGGAGTCGGGACGCGCAATTGCAAATCGCGCGACTAATTGCACCGCTGCATCTCGGCGTCGACGCTTCATACGACGAGCGCGGGACTTCCCACGGAGGCGCTCCGGCATATTTCGCGCGCGCACAGAAGCAGCAATACACTCATGGCTACCGCAGTGAACGCGCTCGGTGTGGGTCTCGTCAAGGCGACGATGGATCGTGCTCGCGTGCTGCGCCGTGGCGCGAGGAACTCAACGGACACGCTTCCTCGTCTTTGTCCGACGCCCCTTGCGTGCTGATGCGCACGTTTTCAGAGTCGGCCTGCAGCGCTCTGTTGCCTGTTTGTCCTTCTGTGACCGTTCGTTTGTTTGCTGGATTGCCCAAAGGCACTCGGGGATCTGACGCTACCGGACTGCGGCCGCTCAATTGTAGCCGGCGTGTTTGTTTTCTTAGCTGCGGCACACCGCGGAGGTAAACAGACTCAAAATCGTCACTACGGTTCGCCGTTCAAAGCAAGCGTGGGACACAGCGCTTGGTGATTTTGACGCCTGGTTATTAACATCATCTGGTGCACCTTAATGGATCCATTTATGCTGACAGATCGTGCAAAAAATCTCGCGCCTAAGTCGATTCCGGATATATCGAATAATTGTCTATATCGAACTCTCAGAATAACTCCTTGAATATTCCATGCGAAAGTGTAGGAGTGATGTCCGCCTTTATGGATCACTCGTTCAGCGGACGTTCGATATATCGAACTGGTCCTGCAAGGGGCGCTTCTCCTAAAGCTCGGACGATCACTTTTCGCCCATAAAGCCGTTTTTCCTGCGCGGTCCTTGTCATCCGCTGGCTGCGCTAACAGTGCAAAACCGCGTCACATGCTGAACGTCTAGTCCGCTTGAAAGTGTCCTTCGGTCTCGTGCTTTCTTTTTTCGTTCATCGCGACATTGCTATCATGTGGGGAAGCCAGCGTCCGTTGCTCCTCTTGTGATGTGGTGAAGCCAACCTAGCTGACTGAAGACTTTCAGCGATTCTCGCGTGGCCCTCTTCATCAGTGCTTAAGGCGACGCGGAAATCAGCTATGTCTCAATTTAGTCGAGTTGCAGGCACCAGAACTAGAAATAAATACCTTATGATCTGCGATGGCTTTCGGAAAAGCACCGTTCGCAACAGCTTTTATATGAGCCCCAACTGTAACGGCACTCAGGGTCCGGCACGTGAAGGCGAAATGATGCTCGGCGCGCAAGTGTGCCTCGCGGCTCGCCGCACCCGCAGCAAACTGCATGCAGCACGTCACTGCATGGAAGCACATCGCTAGCGTGGGTGCACCGTGTTCACGCTTTGGGTTGACGGTGGGGTAACTGTTGGCATGTTGTATATATCGAATTACCGATATATCAAACTATTTCGCGGTCCTCAATATATCTGGGATCGAGAGCATTTCCGTTTTTAAGTTCACAGCTCGATTCCAGGTATCTGCGGTCAGCATATGAAACCTGTCTGTGGCTCGCTTGGATTTCATTGGTGTCCTCACGTAGGAGCACTGAACCTACTCTATAGTACAACACATTTCCGTTCCAGATTTTTTTTTCTTTTTTTTTTTTTGTGGTGCACTGATGATGTCTTGTAAAAGAGAGAAATGAAACTTGCTTTCATTGATTGAATATTGGGGAAAACCTAAATCTGGAAACATAAACTAGTTGTCTGAAACAATTAGGTGTATCGGTGAGTTATTTCACCGCAAATCGGTAAGCTCTGCAAACAGTTGACGCTGCCGAACTCAGCACTGGGCCCGACAAAGGCAGCCCGAGCTTTAAACGCACGCACCAGCTTTTCGGCCGAAGTAACCCAAAACTTCGTCGTTTGCATCGGTGCAGTGTAAAGGGAGCTACAATGTGAAAGGAAAATGTGCAGGGGCATATTGATGGAGTAGCTATAGCAAAATCGATGCCCAGACCACGTGGGCAGACAGGTGAGTTTATCGTTTACAAGATTGCGTCGCTTTACCGCCGTCCGTTCGACAAGATCATGCACTTTAGTTCACGCGTCTCGGCAAACGCTGTGCCTCGGCGGCTGCGTTTCGATGGAGGCGAAATGAAGAGGCGTCCGTGTGCTGTGCGATGTCAGCGCACGTTAAAGATTGCCAGGTGGTCGAAATTACTCCGTAGCCCTCCACTACGGCTCCTCTTTCTCTCTTTCCACTTTCAATCCCCTATCCTGCTTTCCCTTACGGCGCGGTTGATGTGTCCACAGAAAACAAGTGAGACACCGCGCCTTTCCATTCCTATAAATCAATCAATCTGTGCCTGTGTATTTGCCCGCAGAACAGGCAAATTCGCTTAGTAAACCGGCCGATAAAATTACCTTCCGCGGATTTGCATCATTATGTCACATGTCAAAACATTGATACACCAGGTGTCCCAGTTAAATGTAGCCCATCCCCACAGAGGCGGCTCAGCGGTTATATGGCGCTCTACCACTGAGCTGGAAGACTCAGTTTAAATCCCATCCGCGTTTCGACTGAGCTAGATCAGTCACAGGTGGTATAAATTGCCCGAAGGTCTCTACTGTGGCGCCCCTCGTATCCTGAGTCGCTTTGCATGGGACATTGAACTCCATCAAGCCTAAACCAAACCAGCTAAATATAACCAAGTTTTAAAGAAAGATGCATCCCACCTCGTTGACACGAAGTGAAGACTGTTGAGAGTGTGTCCTAGTAAGCAGTGTTCCGGATTTTTTTTTTTTTTAGCTTTGCAATGTTAATATATTAGTAAGTATCATTTGGTTTGGTTTGGTTTGTGGGGTTTAACGTCCCAAAGCAACTCAGGCTATGAGAGACGCCGTAGTGGAGGACTCCGGAAATTTCGACCACCTGGGGTTCTTTAACGTGCACTGACAACGCACAGCACACGGGCGCCTTGCTTTTCGCCTCCATCGAAATTCGGCCGCCGAGGCCGAGATTCGATCCCGCATCCTTGGGAACAGTAGCCGAGCGCCGTAACCACTGCGCCACCCCGGCGGGGCGAAGTATCATTTAGCCGACATATTAGTAATACGATTGCGGAGCAAAGTGTCGTATCAAAAGTTGTAGACTGTCATTGAAAAAAAAAAGCAAAAACTGGTGGCCATGTTTCGAGCAGTGTAGCATTTACTGGCCTTAAAAGAAAGCTATCAAGCGACAAGTGCTGCTGGAGCGTATGTCTCGTCCAGTACGCAGGCGCAAAGCCGTATCGCGGAGAGGGAGAGCGCACCGAAATAAAAGCTGATTTCGTTTTCTGAGACGCATCTTATGGCGCTGAAGCAGAGCTGCTGTCACGGGGAAGCTTTTTACGGGGCGAGCTATTATTTGTGACCCGTATAATTTAAAAAAAATAACTTCACTTATACGGTCGTTTTGTGCAAGTATTCAATCTCAAGGCGCTCTACAAGTCAGTCATCAAAACGTTAGCTAAATGAACTTTAATAATTAGTACGCTCGCATATGTCAATAAAAGATACTGTAGACTAGGCCAAGTTTCTCGCAGCACTCTTTTTGTTGAGTTTCACGAAGCTAGAGCTCTGTCTTTTATTTTTTAACCATGCATGTTACATTTATCTGGAACACGTGGTATCGTGGCCTTTGCGAGCAGCAAGATGCGAGGCATACATTGCCCATGCTGTAGGGGTGCTTGCAGAAATTGGACAAACTGCGTGAAACTATATAGTTATAGTGGTTTCCGTTGCCATCATTTTAAACCACGCATGCGCACAACCACCCTCCCCCTCCCACATTTTCTTTTAGTGCATGTGCCCCTTCGGGGTGGTGCAGTAACTACGACGCTCGACTACAGTGTCCAAGGATGCGGGATCGAATCCCGGCCTCGGCGACCGCTTCTCGGTGGAGGCGAAAAGCCAGACGCCCGTGTGCTGTGCGATGTCGTGCACGTTAAAGAACCCCAAGTGGTCGAAATTTCCGAAATTCTCCACTACGGCGTCTCATAGCTTGAGTCGCTTTGGAACGTTAAACCCCACAAACCAAACCAAGCCAAACCAAACCATCTTTTAGTGCATGTATGTGCAAATCGCCTGGGCTGGCTTTTCTGAATAACAAAAAAAGAACAGATTTCATGTGCTTCGGACGTCCGACGAAGCTGCTTGATTCAGAGGGAACATGTCTCTATTCGGAGTCAGCAGATGTCCCTTGGTTCAAAACACGCCCCCTAGAACAGAGCGAACTTGCTGCCGGAGCAGCTTGAAATAGGAATTCCTGCCGTGCCTCATCCACTTGGCCTCTATCGGCGCCGCAGGGTCCGAGAGAGACGACGAAGGAGCGCCCGATGAAGGTTGGCCCGCGACGCTGTCCGAACTCTGCATGCTCCGGGTGCTGGCCGCGAGCCGGTCCCAGAGTCCCGACACAGGTGCGCACCGCATCATACACGCTCTAGCCGTTGCCTCGCTCTCTCCGCCGCGCGGTAACTTGCAAATAAAACAGTAACGTGAAAGCTCGTGCCTTCTGGGCTGGCAAACATGCCTGGTCGAGCTGTCAGCTGTTACTACGCGTATCGAGCTCTTACCAGAGGTGTTTACATTATATGCTTCGGTGCTCTATGCTTGCCATCACAGGGAAGTGATAGTCACTAAGTGACATTCCTTGGCTCGAGCGCTCTTCATGCTCGTACGTTAGTTCGTGCACCTTCCGATATCGACTATCTGTAAACAATTGAAAACGGTTAATCTTCGAAGCGGAGAGCTTGTTTCTGCATTTCGTAGCACACAATTACCTGCCAGCTAACTGGTTTTGCTTACTCTTTCAATAAAAGAACGTTTGTATACTTACAGCATATCGCAATCCACCGTGATCCGCTATACCGCGAAGCTCTACTGCGCATGCGTAGGCCGACTTGAGGGCGCCAGGTGGCACCACATGCTAGCCGGCGGCGCACACGCTTGCCTCGTCGCGACCAGGTATGCGTGCTGGCGACGCGTGGTGGCATATCACAATAGCGTGCTATCATCCCGCTGCGTTGTATCTCTAATGTACGACGCTCACCGTTATAATGAGTGTGCGCCATCTAAGATACGTTCGCCTGATTGCCTGCATTATAATTAGTGTAAACCTTAGTGATAGAAAAGTGACATTATGTGGCCCAAAGAAAGCGGCGTATACGATAGCAATATTATATTGGTGACATTTTCGCCGAACTTGAATGGAGACTGACTGGACACGCTGTGCTCCCAGCTGACAACCGCGGCTGTCGATTCGAGACCTAGATTGGGCCCTCAGGAAGAAAACTTATTAAGCGGTGACCGAAATTCAAGTGGAGAGACTGTGATGAGGAAGTAGGAAGGAGTAATTATTTATTATTCCATCAGATTTCATAAACCTTTAGGAGACTGGAAGGTAGAGTTAAGCTAAAAAGGCTAAAATTGTACTTCTTTGGGACATTCCACATGCTAGCGCAGAGTAAGATATGGGTGGAGATAGCAAAATTAAAAGCGATGGTTGAAGTTTCGGTTTTCGATAAAGCGGCATTTTCTGCTATTCCTCGTTTACTTTTCGCGCGCGGTGCTCTCCCCGAGCTTAGTAAAACGGGTTTCCGACGTATATACAGCAGCTCTCTTTTTTTTTTGCACGATGCTTGGTGTGCGACACGCTTGCTGCGAGATTAAAATCTTTGTCCTCGCTGAGGTCTGCCACTCGGTTTCGATTTTATCCCGACTGCTGCACCTCATTTCAAAATGGGTGAGCTCAGCGCCACACAACGCTGCGTAGCTTTCGTCCATCGGCTTGTAGTTGCCGACCCACGCTGTAGATGGCGCCAGCAGTCTCGCTTTATGCATAGTTTGCCTTGCCCTGCTGTACGCCGTCGTGAGGTGGGGGCTATTTTGAAAGGCGTATTTTCCTCGAGTGCGAAGATGTGTCTGATAAGTGTCAGGTAATTTAATAGATGGAGTCGCGAAAGTCCGGGGAAGAAAACACGCGCGGTTCAGCTTTGTGTCTTAGCGACAGCTACTACATTCCGCTTTGCGAAATCCCTCGGGTGTTTTCCGTTCATCCATCATAGTAATGCTGCATGCTGTTCCCCCGTAAGCGTGTGCAAGTTACACGTAAGCTGCTGCGTTCGCGTATCTCGAGGAGCTGCGAAGGGGAGTCCGCCCATTCTTACATCCCCACATTCCTACAAATGACACAGATCTGCGTCTTCACTGCGCGTGGCTACACTACACTCGATCGTGTACCAGGTTACAAACAATCGACACCTGGAGGCGAGGCGAGGCGAGGCTACGTGCGCCAGCAGTGGATGTGCTCATTCGCTTGGTACCACTTCGTCTGACACGTTACAGCTTGAATCGTCTCTTCATCTGTAGCCTCTACGTGCTCCTAACTTAAGCAGTTATCACTAGTATTGGCGCCGTGTAGGACGCTGCACCGACCTACGAAGCGCATGCATCCATGCTGGGGACCGCATCCCACCGTGTATAGCTACAAGGTAGTGCATCAGAATTGTTGTGTTAGCTCTTCTTTACTGGCAAAGGAAGCAGATATGAGATTCAGTATTGAAATGCTTAGATTCCACCTTACAAATATGGTAAAATATGGTAAAGCGTGAAGGATCCGCTTTGGGTCAATGACGACGTGTCGTCTCCCGTGCCCGGTCGGCTCTTCTACCGCCTTTGTTCCAGTCCGGTTATGGTTGTTGTTGCTGTTGTTTACCAAATAACATATGGCACATACGCCATGGTTTTCCCGGACTAGTTCGCATCACGTGCATATAAAACACGTGTGTTAGAGCGATCCGAACGGCCCCGGCTCGGCTGTCGCTACAGGAGAGCAAAAATTTGGCTCGCACTCAGCTTCGGTCGGTGAGCATGGCTGAACGTTGCAAGCTTGCCTCTTGTTGGCATGGAAATAGCCAAGTCTCGCACTCTGCAGAGCGACGGCCAACCGAAAGATGCGTGCATGATATTTGTCATATATGCGGTAGCAGCGCAAGCGGTTTGTCCCTGAGTGAGCCTACAGAATCGTGTCAACTTTAATTTTCCCTGGTCCCGGCCGCTGCGGCCGCTTTTCGTTGGAGGCTAAAAGGTATAGGCACCCGTCTGCTGTGCGATGTCAGTGTACGTTGAAGAACCCCAGGTGGTCGAAATTTCCAGAGCCCTCCACTACGGCGTCTCTAATAATAATAATAATAATAATAATAATAATAATAATAATAATAATAATAATAATAATAATAATAATAATAATAATAATAATAATAATAAATCAGAGACGTCGTAGTGGAGGGCTCCAGAAATTTCAATCACCTTGAGTCGCTTTGAGACGTTAAACATCAGAAACCAAACCGAACCAATTTTCCTTGACAGGGCAAATAGTGCACCTAAACACACGTTGTACCCACGTATACAACGTCAGACAGTGAAAAACATTGATTTGTCTCATCGAACTGGGGAGAAAACGTGCCAGTCCCTTACGATGTATTTTTAGCCACATCCTTGATACACGGCTATCGAATCCGTCCAACGTATGCGTGCAGGGAAAATAGTATACAGTGTCCGTCCTACATGTACATACCTTAAGTCACATCAACGGGGATTTTCTGGAGCGGCCGTGAAAGCGTTGTGCGACAAGCATTTGCCGCCAGCAACCGCTGGGGAGGAAAAGAAGGAATCGAATTATGGTTACGGTTTTGCTAATAGGACCGGGGAATTGCGTGTGTTTCGACGCCATTATCAACTTCCGC
The DNA here is from genome assembly GCA_023969395.1 of Amblyomma maculatum. Classification (NCBI taxonomy): domain Eukaryota; kingdom Metazoa; phylum Arthropoda; class Arachnida; order Ixodida; family Ixodidae; genus Amblyomma; species Amblyomma maculatum. Next base: position 21,573 of record JAJIZL010018843.1, read on the forward strand.
TTCTGCGCTCGAGGTGAAGCGCGGGGAGGTAGTTGTGCTGAAAAAGGAAATGAATGTAAGTCTTACTGGCAGCTGCTTCAGCAAGCATTAAAATATGTTTACATCGAAATTGGTATATCAGAAATCTCACAAGATGGTTGCGAGTTCATGTTGTGAATGTTTGAGCGTTAGCTGTGGTGAGACCGGAAATAATTCGTCACCCACGTATTCTTTTGTCGTTCTTTTTTCCTCGCAAACGCACGCAGCATAATGTGAAACCAGGACTTGCCCAGGACTGCAAGTGATGCGATAAAGCACCGCCGTACCATGAAGTGGACTTTCGAAAAGTCGCTTACAGCAGTGACAATTGCTAAGACACATTTGTTAGAGCTATTGCAGTCTCACTTTTTGGAAACTTCGCCCCGATGTGTCGCAACGGTGTTTACGCCGCCTCTTCTATACTCCTATCCCCCACCCCCTCCCCTCATTCGTCCGGATGAAGCGGAGTCTCGGGATGGGATTGCTTGCGCACAGCCTTGTATGGCGGTGGGTTTCCACCCGACCACCCTCCGCAGCCGCGGCGGACGCCGTATAGTCACTAGGCTCCCACTTCTGCGTACAGTCCGCCTTTTTCAAACTGTGGCGCCCTCTGGGTGTGGTTTAAAATTCGTCTGCTACTGGTTGAAAACGCCATTGGCGCCAGCGAAATGACGGTGTGTGTTCTTGACAACTAACGCCATCTATCGCATACGCCTGTCACGAATATTAACTACACATGGCCTCCGAGGTCAGCTACGGCTGCGCCGATCGCGGAGGCCGAGAACTGCGCATGTGCAGCTGAGGTTTGTGGTTTGTTTTCAACCAGGAGAGAGGCGCGCATGCGCAGAGCGGCCCTGTGAAAAAGGCGGATTGCAGAGGGATTATCTCTTAACATATCAATCTGCAATGCTATCTGCCCGCGTGGCGGCGCAGACGCCGATGATGAGGAAAGGCTAATAGAGTTAACGCTCTTAAATATCGCTGTAATGCTGGACATCTCGTGTCAGTATAGCGGGCCAACATGATGCAGGTTAGGATGGCGTGATCCATGAAGCCCTATGGTTGCCAGATTACTGTGCTCTTCGTTTTGTTCGCAGAGTAGCGGTAGGCTATCAAGAGAGAGATAGGAAGCGTGCAGAGTGGGTCAGAGAAATAACTCAAGTTACTGACATTCTAGTGGAAATTAAGAAGAAGAAATGGGCATGGGCAGGACATGTAGTGCGAAGAGAGGATAACCGATGGTCGCTTAGGGTAACAAACTGGATTCCAAGGGAAGGAAAGCGTAGCAGGGGGCGGCAGAAAGTTAGGTGGGCGGATGAGGTTAAGAAGTTCGGAGGGTTCAAGTGGATGCAGCTAGCACAGAACAGGGCTAATTGGAGAAATATGGGAGAGGCCTTCGCCCTGCAGTGGGCATAGTGAGGCTGATGATGATGGTGATGATCAAGAGGCGTTACCATATGGCGACTGCTGCCAAGGTTAGCAAGCATGCGGAGTGCGTGCATGGGACGGTCGGAAGGGGAAATGCATTGGCTGAGTCACCTGTTGATCATAACGGTGCGGCCAAATGGCGTGTTTTGCTTGGCCGACCTCTAGTCGTATACAGCATTTCCGCTTGTGCAGTTAACCCAGTTCCCGCCTGGATGTTGCTGCTGCTTCTGAGCACTGCTGCACCGATCGCCTCGCGCTTTTTTTTTTTTTTTTCCCCCACGAAGACGGGTTGTATTTACCATACACTTCGGGCACACCGGGCTGTCTGCCGCAGCGGCAGTTTGCAGTTTTCGCATACCGCTGGCTCCCACGCACGCTGCACACGAGCCCCCCGATTCTCTGCTTGCCTGTGTATACATCGGAGCGAATTCATTTATAAATAGGCGGCACAAGAATAGCCTTGTATTTATGCGGGAGGGAGCGGAAGCATGTCTAGGCTGAGCAGTACACGCGTGATGCAGGGCTTGTTGGTTCGTGGCTAAGGAAACAGTAGTAGCTCTGCAGACCAATGACAACGCCGTAGATAAGATATTACAAAGCGTTTTACATATATTTCTTCTGTGCCCGCGCGCACACTTTTATTGAAGAAAGAGTCGCTAATTATTTCCTGGTTGCTTAGATTCATATAACATTCTCCCAAATGGGGATATTTAATCGCTGATTAGGCTTGTGCCACTGTGATAGCACAACTGCTCCCCGTAGACACTCATGCCATACAAACCCACGGTGTGACCAGCTCCCAAATACACTCTTGCAACTGATGGTGGACGGTTTGGCCCCCGACCGATGACTGGCGCAAGTTGCGACTGGCAATTATGTGCTATATATGTATCTCTTATGGATCCGAGTGTGGTCAGTCCGGCTCACTTGTGCGAGAATTTGGGGAGCGTACTATTTGCTCGGAAACAGTCACCTCACCGAGTGTAAAAGCGACATAACGCCAGGAAAACGCCTCAACATTGTCATAAGAACACACCTGACTTCAGTTTAAGACCCCAAAGGAGTCACTAATGCCACCTCCGCTTGATTATGCGAAGTGTCTCTACACGTTCACGCGCAGCTTTGCCAGACAGATGGAGCTGCGCGTATAGCTGCTTGAGACCGCGTGGGCAGACACGTGCCCTTTTCGTGACGAAAGCTCGTGCCCGCGCAGGCGTTGCTGTCTGGATTACCCAGTTTGGGATGCACTAGGCGTATGCTTTCAGTTGTTTAAGGGCATATGTTGGTTGATGGGGTGACCAAAGAAAGCATGAATCTCAAAGTTTACAGTGCTATCACTCGTCTGGTGGTGTGGTTTCTGTTCATTTTCGCGTACAGCGAAATGACTGATATAGCGCAGCAATCGCTGTTTCGTACTTCGTTCTGTAAGCACAAGTATCTGTAAATTAGCTAGGCCATTTTTCGAAAAGCATGGTTAATTACGCATTTCTCGTCACTGCAGGTAGCTGAAACTGCGCGATATACCTGAAGCGAAGGAAGGTAACGCTTGTAATCGCGTGTTAACTTTTTATATTTTTACTCGGTTTACTACACGCAGTCAACTTTCGGCTTGCCCCGTTTGTGCGTTCTTCTCTCTCTCTCTATCTGGGTTCAGTGCGGCGCGCTTTGTAGGGTGGTTGGCTGCGTTTCGTAAATGTCCAGATTCCGTGGCAGGCACCTCGTTGCCGCATGTTTTCCACGGTTCTCATCGCTTCTCCCCCTCCTTTGCGTCGTCGCGCTCATTTATCCGCGCTCACTGCGGGTAGCCGCGTGGCGCACAAAGCGGCGGCCCGTTTTGGGCATGTGCTCGTCGACGTAGGAAGCGCGCACGTATACGCGTACACCAAGTATACACGTATACTACGCTCGCCGTGCGGTATGTCGGCCTGTAGTGCGTGCCTGCCCGCGTAGTGCCCGTATACGTCGGCGCTTTGCATCCCGCCGCGTTCCGTCCCAACCAGTGGACGATGTCCCGCTTCCCAGCGGGAGGTCGGTCGCACGGGCCCGTGGCGGTGCCGACTCGGCCGCACATATTACGCATCCAGGCGACGTCGCCTCGGGGGGTTGCAGGCACACCCGTCTTATTCATCCATTTCGGTCCAGGGCGTCGGAAGGGGACGCTGGGTCAGTGGCGACTCCGGCGATTTACTGAGACGGATGGGGGACACTTTGCAGCCAAGTCATTTATAGTGTTTCGCGATGTAAGTGTATACAGACCGACACGGGCCAGGCTGTCAGGTGCTCGCATCTGTTGATGATCGACTCTCTGATTGTCTCATACGCTGGCTGGTTGATTGAGTGCCTGACTTATGATTGATTGATTGATTGATTGATTGATTGATTGATTGTTGAAGCAGTACCGTGTAGTACGGCGCAGTGGATGATTGAGCGTTAATTTCGACAATACTGAGGTTAGTTACCCTGCAATGAAATGTCGGGTGCATGGACGCTTCTGCACTTCGCAGCCAGAGAGCTGCAGTACGCCGCTTCTTGCCGGCATTGAATCTGCGACATCAGGCTGTAAGGCAGCTTTCAAGCGTGGCCAGTGGGACGGTGCGGCGGGTCGTTGATGGCGAGTATAGCACGAGACTTAGCTTGTACTCGCAGCTCTCTGGCATTGGGCCCCTTTCCTCTCCGCTTATAATTGTAAAGAAGACTCTCGTGGCTGATAGAGGTCCTGCGAGGGATATACAATGCGAATGCTGGAAGTCTGAGCCCTGGTTAGCGACCCCTGGTTTCTGAGGCGGGAAGAACGGCGAGGCAGGAAGATGGTTCTATATAGTTAGACGCTGGCAGTCGCTGAAATATAGTTTGGTATCGGGTGCACGGACATGTGAACATGTTCAGTTCGGGAAGAGATGTTTATGAGCGGGCCGTGAAAAGTTAGCTCTTGAGCTAGGAATCAGTGGTATAAATTTATAGAACGAGATTTTATAGAAGATATATATAGTTATCTGTACAATGAAACGAGCGGGGTGGTTTTTTGCGGTGGATTCAAGGGGACACGTGATAAAGGAGGGTTTCCCGGGACGTTGCCTTAATTACGAACCAACGTTTCTTGATAGCACGCGCCAACCAGCCTATAATTGTCTCCATCTCGAAATGGGTGAGCGTGATCCGGAGTTGGTGAGGGAGGGGTGTGCCACTTGTGGCGAGTGGGGAAATTTCGCAGGGGGCGGCCGGTGGCTGCGTCCAGGTAGGAGCTGAGCGCTCCACGCTAGTCGCCATCTGTCACGACGGGCTTCGCCGGGCATCCGCGCAGTACTTCTCATTTTGAACGTCCCGTTGTACTTCGTTGCGTCGTCCTTAAGCGTCAGCAGGCGTGAATAAGGTTTGTGTGTAGGCAGCTGCGTTCCAACAAGAGACACGTCGGCGGTATCGGAGGTCTCGTATTAATACTCGGCTAGTACACATCGTGCTTGGTTTAGAAAGCCCGCTCTCGTCACGCCTCGGTGGCATGTCGTAGAAAGGCGGCACAGCTGGTGGAGGGCTCGGAAACACCGTTACGTCCGCGCCAGTTGTGTGGCGAAGAGGTTTCTCCGTGGCTTCACTTGGGCCTGAGTGCAGTCATCACTGCGAAGCGGTCCGGCTTTCGGAGGAAAACCTGAACGCGTGACGCCCACTCCGAAAAAGTAAATCTGGACTATTTGTCGCTTTTGCGAAAGCTGAAACGAACGCACACGACACATCCAGCGCTTCGATAACCTGTTCTCTGTGGATATAACTTACCTCCAGGCCTTCCATCAGAAAGGGTCCCCTTATGACTGAGATTTGAACCCGGAGAAGTTTTGAGACATATGTATAGTTAGATCGAAATCAACCTTTTATATTTTCCGAACCTCTAAGGATGATTAAGCTAGTCGCAAATCAGCAGGTGCATACACTAATTCAAGCTCAAGCTATAATAGTCTGATCCATAATAACCTGCTATTGCCAGTGGGCATTACGCGTACTTTAGTCGCCGCTTTAGTGGCTAAACCGGAGTTGCAATGCCAACTGTGACGCGAGGGATCCACAATGTACAGATGTGGAGCGAGCAGCGAGGCATGATGTGACATCAATTCTTCATTGGCGCTCTTCCGACATACTGAGCTCACATATCCTTTCTTTACTCCTGTATTAAGCTTATTTTTTAACCATTTTAATTGTTGAGCTTGTCTTCTGCATTATTGGCTGTCGGCATTCTTACCTAGATTTGATAAATGTGTGCATGTGTAATCCATGTATAATTCTTCGAACGGAAAGGAAAATTATCCCCATTTTCATACTCTGTAGGCGATGCGATGAGCATTACTGGGTTAAATGCGTCGAAATGGTCGCACCTTACGCACTCATACGCTCTAGCTTTTCTAAAAAGTCTCCGATCAACATTCAGATTCTCTGCCGCGAGTCGTGTAAGTAACTGGATACTTGCGGTATTTACGAAGATATATAGAGTTGCGGCAGTGAGAACAAGGGCACGACCCTCCGGATGTCCGGGGCTCGGGTGTGCCTTAAGTCGGCTGATACAGGTCGTGACAGTGAACCATGTGGTCCGAAAAATTTAGACAGACTGCACATTTCTCTCTTTTTTTTTTATTTCGTAGTTTGCATCCGAGATTAGGCGGGGCGGTATATCACTGCAATGTGACGTGCCCAACTTGTTTTTATCGTGACTTTGGAACGGCGACAAGGAATATCATACGACCTTCACCATTGGCTGAAGTTCTCAGGCGAGAAAACCGTTGACCAGCACGCAAATAACTCCGTTTTTGGGCTAACCCAAACCTCCACCAGCCGCTCCTGCAGTATTGATCGTTCCTCATCCTACTGCCTCCTCGCGCACATTTGGTTTCCTTGAGGAGATGGGTGGTTTATGAGACGTCACTCACTGATCCTCCTCCGCTGCGGCACTTTGGTTGTCTCACAGCCAAGAAACCCCCCTACCGTTACTTTGCTGCCACTTTTCCTTGCCTTATCCGTCGAGGAGCCGCCGGGGAGCCAAGAGCGAATGGGGTAGTCCATCCGCATTGTCACATTGTCGCACTGCGGCCACTTATCTGGCACGGGTCATCTGTCGCCGCTGGTGGCGTCTGGCCCGGTGGCACAGTCTGACAATGTATCGTAGTATACGGATCACACCGCTGCTCCACTTTGACTCCCCCCCCCCCCCCCACACACACACACTTGCTGGTCAGTCCCACTGGCGAACGAAGGAAAGGATGTCGGCGTTCTTTTTTTTTTCTCTTCCTCCGTCCAGGACGAGGGGGCAGGGTTGTTGACCCCCGCGTTGACACCGCGAATTGAGCGGCGCTTCCTGGACCCTCGGGAGATGTGAACGCTGCCCACTCGCTGTCGCCCAGCGGTGCGCGCTGCGGAAATCGCTCGGCCCAGGTGGGTTCACCTCGAGGCATTCAGGGAGACGGAGAAGGAACTGCCTGCGGGGAAAGAAAAAGGTGTGATGAGAAATAAATCAGGAAAATGAAAGAGAAGTTGGAGCAAAGGAAGAAGTAACCGTAGAAAGGGCCAGGACGAGCAAGGAAGAATAACATAAGGGCAGCAGAAAGAAAGAACACAGCGGGAAAAAAGTGAACAAATTCTGGATGGACGAAAGGGTTTAAGGAAATAAAAGAGAAATGGCCATAGACGGAAATGAAGAGGCAGCGAAAGGAAGAATGCAAAAAATAAGTGACAAAAGATATACGATAAAGGAAAGTACAGGGGCCGCAGGGGCATCTGCGGCGACGCCTGCGCGAGTGCGTCCATTCTGACGCCGGCGGGCGGGTGCGCGGTGACCACTCTCGAGGGAAGGGTCCGCTTGGAGAAGAACTGGCGGCGTCGTAATCATTCGTTGTCCAGAGTGTGGCGGCCCTTCCGGGATGCCTCGACAAAGTCGCTCGATGAACCCGGCCATTTTCTCGCGCAAAAATTTTACGTCCTTGCAATGTTCGCGCAGGTTATGCGGGGTCCAGTGAAATACGAAAATAAAGTTGGAATGCAGACATACCCGTTGCAAGAAAGGCTCTCGAATCGGAACGCGTGGTTTTGTAATAGAGCCCCTGTCGCAACCTCGGGCTGTCTCCAACCGCTCGACGCGTGCACTGCTTCGACCTGCGAAGAAGGTGCAAGCTGTTGTAGGCTAGCGGACTGATTTGGAGGCGTTCATGCTGGAAAACTGCACGAAAGACGAGGTACGCAGGCAGATAAGAGCCAAATGATGCAACACTTTCGTCAACTCCCCTGCGTCAGCAGTATTGATTCAGGAGAATTATTAAAGCGAAAGCCTTTAATGCCTCATCGTTGTCGTGGGCAAAATGTGTCCCGTTTTGTGGCGGCTCTGATTGGTCGAGACGGGATGACGTCATCGACCAATCACAGAGCACCATCACAGTATGCGCGGATGCGTGCCTTATATGTCCATATGGCAATCAATGAACAATTAGTAATTAATGACTACTTTAATTAATGCGTAGTTAATTAGTAAATAATGACTAAATAATGAATGTGGTTAATTACTAGTTAATGATCTGAACTTAGACGTTGTGTAGACAATGCTTTCGCCTTTCACTACTTTAGTCGCTAAAGTCCCTCGTTATTTTTCCCTTTTCGGTGAATTTTACAAAATTTGGTTGCACCTAAGATTAACACCTCAAAATATATCTAGCCTTTCTGTTTTTCGTATTGCTTACTTTTCCGAACTGCTGTAGGGAAAGGGGGGAGGGGGGCAGGAATATGAAATTTCCTGTCTATTGTACGGAATTTTTGGGTTGCGGCATTGAACGCCACTGCTGTGCTTGTGTGTGTTTTCGCCGCTGTTTTATAGTACGCACACGGTCGTAAAGATAAGCCCACAGGATATAGATTCGTGGCAAATAACTTAAATATTTGTTTTGTTGTTTTTTCGCTAACTAGTCACCTGGTATTTGTTCCAGCGGAAGGAACACGCATTCCCCGACACGTTTCTGGGCTTTCCGTTTACTGTGGCGACTGGGCAGGAATAATCCCCCCCCCCCCCCCCCTCTCCTTACTTTTCCAGATTTCGTGTCCCGCAAACTTTAGTTGGTAACTGTATACTTCTTCATAGCCTTGTGCGTGTGAATGACCGGTGTACTTTGCACTTCCGCGCCAGCGCGGGCTCCGTCTGAAGAAAAGAAATTTAGGTTTTCACACGACTCCTGTGGTCCATGCGCGTTTCTTCGCTGATGACGGTATGTACCCGGAATGGTTCCTGGCACACTTTGTACTCAGCAATGACAGGAAGTAGTTTTGGGGGTTTATTCGTAACACTTCTTCCGGGCCGCAAAAGCATGTCTCGTCTTGTATGTTATTTGTATTCTCTCTCTCTCTCTCTTTTTTTTATTTAGTGAACCCTTCTCCTATCCCCCTGCCCGGCTCACTGTCTGAAACGACGGCAGAAACAAAGGATCGTGGCGAGAATGCTGTGAAACTTTGCTAGAAAACTAGCCGTCAACGTCCACATAAAAGCAGTCTGAAGTATTCATTTTTCATTCGGTGACATTCCGTTCTAATTTCTGTTGTTCTTTGAAGCCGATTTTAATGTTCATTTCCTCCTGTGATCGGAGGAATGTGAACGGGGGCAACAAAGTTATGCCTTAGGAAATTCCGTGCTCTATCGCGGGGAGAGGATCGGACGATAATCGAGGCACGTCACGCAGACGACTGTTGTACATGCAGCAGCACGTGTAGAAACACCCTTTGACCCTCCTCCTTCTCGCATGCAAGCGTGCTTGCCTATGATCCGCTGTGTCTGCTCGCATGCACTCGTGTGTGACTGCCGTGGATGACCGCAGCATCGGACGCGTGACTTGCGTCGTGCACTCCGGTTTCCGCCCGAGAGTACATTGTTTTATGGATTAACTACCAGCAATCACGGTAGTCTGTCGTGCATACGGAAATGTGGTTAGCAGCTTGGCGAGGTTACTCCCGTCCTCGTTCGTCCGTTGGTTCCAGATAGCCATCGCCTCCGTCGAAGCGGCGTTCGAGAATTATTCGCTTTCGTGCGCATGCGTGCAGCGAACGCCGCATCGACGTTGTCCATCTCTGATCCTGTTCGCCCCCTAAACGTAGTCTTCTTAGCGTTCAATAGAGAGATTTAGCTTACCGTGATCCGCGATCCGCCACCGTGACCCTCTACCGCGCGTGAGCGGGGTGCACAAACTGATTGGTCCCTACGCGGCAGGTCTATGTATACCGATGGATGGATGGAATATAGGAGCGTTCCCTTTGAAACGGGTGGTAGCAGTAGCTATCATGCTCATTTTTCTCCCTAAATCCTAATTATTGTTTCAGATTGGTTATTTATACTATTGTTCTATTTATTAAATTTTTGTTTCTACATTACTAACATTATGCCAGTTTTCTGCTTTTAAGCCACCAATCTTCCAGTCGTTTTTTGCTAGCTTCCACCGCCGGTTTATTCACCCGGCCACTGGTATCTCTAAACCCCAGAGCTTCAGGAACAGTAACTGCGCCTGCATCGACTTCCGGATGGATACCATTACATTCGAGTATAATATGGTCAATTGTTTCACTGGAGTTACCACATACAGCACATGCGTCATCTTCATTGGTAAATTTCTTCTTGGTAGTTTCGTGTTCTAAGGTACCCTGATCTAGCTTCAAAAAGTAGGGCACTGCCTCTTGACTTATCAAAGAAAGCTTCCTTCCTGATCTGCATTTTCCACTTTCGGTGTAATTCCACACTTTGTTTCTTTTCCATCGAATTTATCCAATTTTTACCTTCTGTGTTTTTCATCTGTTGCTTAACGCTCTTTATTTCTTCGTCCTTGTGGCCAGCATACTTACGGGTTAGTTTACTAGTTCTTTTCCTCCATTGTGAGTCAACGCTTTTTAAGTGCAGGTATATAAATACTTTAGCTGCCCATCTGTTACTGTCCAATTTCCTCACGCGTTCCTCATATAATATGTGGCGCCATCTATCGGCGTCAAGGAAGTCTGGGCATGCGCAGTGGAATGCGCGGCTGCGGATCACGGAGAACTAAAACTCTCTAATAACATGCACACACAGGCATTCGAACGCATTGCGCGCGTCTACGTGATGCAACGCGCTGTATACCGTGGCTAGCGTCGTATACTATCTCTTCGCAACTATATATACAACGGACGCGGGTGTCGTCTTCGTGGGCATCTTTGGTGAGAACGCAGTGGGACAATCGTGGCGCCGTCTGGACAGCACAGAAACCGTGGCCCCGGCATGCCTTCTGCTGCAAACAGGCTCGTAGTAACACAACACCGCCCATCGTCGGCAGGGCCTGCAGTGCTCGACAATGGGACGTCATCATCGGCGGAGGCGCGACACACGAGACGAGCGTGTCACGCGCCGCCGGTGCGACGCTTCCGGCGTTTGTGTTTGACAGCCGCCAGGAACGACGCGCCGCTGGTCCTTCGAAGGACTAGACATTTCCAGACTCAGTGAGTCGTCTCCACCGGTCGGTTGCTCCCAATCGGTATCAGAGTGCTGCCCATTGCGTTGGTAAACGCAGCTACAGAACCATTCATTTCATACGCCGTCTCAGTGTGGTGACAATAATGGAATCTCACCAATATCAACTCGCCTAATTCGAACTTGTGTCCAATCACCCGGAGTGATGTTAAAGGCGACCGTTATTCTGAGCTCCGCATACATCTAGGTAAAAAAGTTATTTGTACGATCGCAGCACTAAAGAATGCGAGTCGTTCGAACTCGAAGGCGAGTGATATTTCGCTCGATTTGTGCACAATCTATAAATGGGAGTATTATTTTTAGTATCCGCGATGGAGACGGGACTAGAGCGTCAGTTGCCATAAACAGGAGGTCCGGATTAACGGAATTCGAATCAACTATTGCAGTATATTGATTGACAACAGATGGGGATGGCAGCGCATATTATTTTTATTACTATATATAGTTATAACGCACCTAGACCACAGGCTTGGAGGCAGAGTGAGTAAACCGTGTTTCAGCATTACCAGCCTGCGAAGCGAAGTTAATCTTATTATTATTTTTTAAATTCCAGCCAATCGCAATATTGGTCTTTTTTTTTTTCTCGCTTCCTTACTGCGAATGTCTTATGAATTGTTGGGGTGTAGAATCATCCGTGACAGTCTTGGTAACAGTAGCATCTCAAGACGACAATTATGCAGAAGCTTATGTCGTTAAGGTTATAAATTTAGGTTTCTTCGGAATTAAAACCCCCGAAACAGCCGGACATCGGCATTGCAAAGTTTAATACATCTGTTTTGTGGAATTTCAGGGTTCTTTATTTCAGCGTTCAATTATTTTCCTTTCCTCGTAGTAATGGATAGAAAACTCATCCAGACTTTGCCACATTGTCTTCCACACTGATCGATTATCTATCTATAGAGAGAGGGTTGTGTATGTCATTGCTGCAGCACAGCAGTGCACGATACGTCTCGTTACTATACTATGGTGAAGCAGGCTAACATTTTATTTCTTCCTGTGATGCTTAATCGTTTTTAGACTGCCTTTTTTACTTCTCTTGTGGACGCTTCGATACTGTTTCAAATGTGCCCTTTCCCGTATGTTTATTTTTTGTGTAGTGCTGTTTTCTTCGCAGGCTTGTATTTAGGCTTTCTTTAACTTCGTCTACTTAACCAGCCCTCGAGGGGCTAATTTTATTGTTAATCAATGAAATTAAATGAGCTGTCGGGCTCAGGCTGTGCAGACGATATTCTATAGAGAAGGTGTTGCTGGCGGGTCGCGCGAATGCCAGCTGTCGGTGCAGTGGTTTCTTCACCGCGTGGAAAATGCCCGGCGCATCACTTCTTTTCGCGGCGAATGATGTTTACGCAGTGGGGCTCTGGTAGAAATGATTGGTGAATTACTTCGGGAGGTCGTTTTGCATTTTCGCCCTTGATGCATACGCACGTCACACTTTTACTGCATTGCATTTTTTTCCCGCCAAAATAGTCCCTTACAAAAACGGTTGTCAACGGTATTTTGAATCTGTATTAAGCTCCTATTGACTCAGTCAACGTTGCATCATTATACACTTTTTGAATAACGGTGGCCAATTATCAAAAGACTGTTCAGGAACAGATTGTATGTATTCTAGAAGCATTTCGTTGACTGTCAATAGCTCCTATTAACATATTGTCTAAAGACATCGCATAAAATGTTAATATAATTTTTCGTAATGGGCGGGTGTTTGCCCGGACGAGCAGCATTGTGTTTGATAGCTGTGAGCAGCAGGGATATATTCCTCAAGGTGACCATTTTCTTTTTGTTCCTTTTTGTGGCCACGCCTTTAGCCTTTCGGAGCTATAACCAGCGACCTGTTACCAAGGGTGGCCCAACATCACCATCGCAGTGGAAGGGAGTTGTGGCTTTCGGCTCCCCCGCAGTTTGGTGGAGGCGAAACGATCGTGTTGCAGCACTCGTCCAAGAACCGCGTGTTAATTTGTAACTCACATTTTCGTGCGTCGTCCACAGCGCACGCGTGTTACCAACAAAGTTCCCATTTTCGATTTTAAAAACCGTGCACGACGGGGTTCGAACCCGAGACACACACGGTGAGGAAGTGCGTAGTGCTGCGCAGTTTCTTTTCGATGCTTGAAGGTGCATATGATTGTAATTCCCGTTTCGGTCTTCCACAGCCGTTGTCATATCAGCTAACTTACGCCACAATGTGTCGGGAGCCTCGCCCACTAATAGTCTCAGCTTCTATATTCCTACGGAGTGCCTTATGGTTATAATAACCGCGTAACAGAAGCGGTTACGAATGAAGCCCCTCGCTTCATTGTCCACCGAGACCCACTCTGTCGATTACGAGACGCAGGAGAGACGTTCAATGGATGAGCGGGGAGTCGTCCCGATTCGGCTCTCTTATCTGCGTCGCGTGCTGAGATAAGCGGGGCGGTGATGAACGGCACGGAGTCGGCCTTTTGGCGACTAGTGCGCGCTCCCCTTCTTTTGGTGTCCTTATCGTCAGCGTTGTCGGCGCCTTCTTCCTCTGTGCGAAGAGACCGAGTGGGCTGGCCGCTACCGCGGGGCCACCGTTTAGCGAAAGAGGTTGGGCCTGGAACGCGCTCCTGGCCTCGCCGTCTATGACCGATGGTCCTCCATTAGAGCCTGCGTGCTTTCCTCCGGGCGGCGGTGTCTCTGATACGATAGAGCCCAGTAGGAAAGTTGGAGCAGTAGCCGGACGGCACACTCTGTGTATGTGTGTGTGCTGGTGCTGTGGGCTGTTTTGTCGTAGGAGCTATACAGGTGCGAGTGGACAGGACAGGTGGCTGCTGATTGCAGCAGCTGTATACCGTAATAATGCGAATGTAATCTCACTTCTACACCCCTGCTTTCAAAACCACGTATTTACCCCGATGATAATTGCACTGTTGCATTCTTATTAATTTAGGAAATTTGAATGGAATAAAGTGGTGCAGTTGATATACAGGACTGGTATATAAATTGCGGACTTATGAGAAAGCTAGGCCGGCGCCCAGTAGTGGGTGATGATTATGATGATTGTCATCAAAATGAAATTGCGAGAGGATCAGCACAAAAAATAGAAAAAATAAAAGTAAAATGTCACGTAAAAAATGTTATATGGCGACATCCGAAATTCTGAAACACCATAATTCAAGAAGACACGATTACACTTCATTTCTAGTGCAGGCAGAAAGTATTATTTAGGCGAATCAGTGATCGAGTACAAAATGGATTTAAAACTTGCAAATATGGTTGGGGCAAATTGTGTATGCATTCTAGTTAAGATAAAGCGATCTCGGGCGCGAAGGTCTCGAATACTAGTGCAAAGTGTGCGAAAATGTTTTAATGCAGATATTTTTTAATATCACTTTCAGAAAACAAATTGGAAAAGTCAGGCACACGTAAAAAATAAGGAACACTGCTTTCTTTATCAAGTGACCTATCATTCATTACGGATTTAAGGGCTGATTCCAATATAAATATCCCCTCCTAAAGTTTATTTCGGAAAAATCTGAGTTATATATATATATAGAAGCAAATTATACCGTATAACACATTTTTTTATAAAGTGATGCGTGCTTAATTTGCTTGCGTATACATAGGCAAAAGGATGTTAATAGAATATAGCAGACATCCCCGCCGGGGTGGCACAGTGGTTACGGCGCTCGACTACTGTTTGTTCCCAAGGATATGCGGGATCGAATTCCGGCCTCGGCGGCCGCTTTTCGATGGAGGCGAAAAGCAAGGCGCCCGTGTGCTGTGCGATGTCAGTGCACGTTAAAGAACCCCAGGTGGTCGAAATTTCCGGAGTCCTCCACTACGGCGTCTCTCATAGCCTGAGCAGCTGTTTTGGGACGTTAATCCCCACAAAACAACCACATAAATGGTATGGGAGTTTCTCCGATAAATTGGCATTAGACGGAGGCGGCGCCAAGGGTTCTTAATCCCGTGCTAACACGGTACGTGTGCGCCGTGACTCGCCAAGGCAGAGTGATAAGTGTCGCGTATTATGGAGCCGAGTGGCACTGGCAGCGTGCGTAGGGTCCAACTGCAGCAGCGGGACCCGCCGTCTTTCTGATTGATTGAATAACCTCGATTTCTTCTCCTCGGCGCTTTGTCGGACGGGCGCCTTTAATTGCCTCGCCTCCGGGGAGAGCTTGGGGAGAGGAGAGCGATTAGTTGGTCGTCAACCTTTTCAGCCGCACGCCGATGGCCGCTCGCTGGCCAGCACGAAGAGCGTTAGCGCCGTCGCCGCTAACCGTGCGTGTTTTCTAGCGCTCGACCATGCAGTGCGCCGAGCTGATCCAACGCTTTTCTTTTTTCTGTGACAACCAGCGGAATGAAAAAGCGCGCTAGACCTGCTCGATTTACGCGAACGCGTTAGGAACTGATCATATTCATCGCATTATTGGAATCTACGGAGTTTTTGAAGATGGCAGCTCGTATTGGCCCTCTGGCAACGATCGTCGGCTCTCTTCTGCGTTGTTCAGTCCGAATTCACTCGCACACACACGCATTCTTGCATTCTTGTTCGCTGGATATCTCTCTCTCTCTCACACACACACACACACACACACACACACACACACGCGCGCGCGCGCGCGGAAACATAGAGAGGTTATATGTGTGCTCGATTGAAAATCCTGTGCGTGATATCTCTACGGTGTGCTCATATAAGCCCGTAGCTTTACTTAGCCCACGTAAAGGTCTATTAGTAGCTTAGTTTTAGTAGATTTAGTTTCGTTTATCAAATCTTTCATCGCATCAGGCACGTGACAGTGCAGCCTGTAAGGTATAGAGCCCTGCAACGCATAACAGACCTCGATTGTATATTAGGCATACATACAGCAGCGGGAGAAGTCGATTGTGCATCAAAACTTTGATGAGCCGTGCTGCGTCTAACCAACCGTGTAAAGTCGGGGGTGCGCGTACGTCCACGGCTGCTTGACGCGGCATTTTAACTCCTGAACAATACGCTTTGTTTGACGAGAGGGCCGGTTCCTGTACGATTCTTATTGACAGATGAAGTCAAGCTGGAGCTGTACTACGTACAAGTTCGCAGGTCACTGGCCGTGGTGAGAAATAAAACGACGCTTTTCTTTTTTCATGTATATAAGAGGGGGGGGGGGGGGAGGCATAGACCTTTGACCTTAACTCTACTTCCTGATATTCGCTATAGGTAACGCGTCACAAGAGGCTTTATTGCCGAGACGTGCTCAGTATTGATATGACCTGTGCGACACATTATGCGACATGCTACGAGGTGTACATGTGGGATGCTTTATTGCGATACTTGAGGTATATGCCATGCGGGTAGCCTGTGCGGCGTGCTATGCACTACGCTATGGCATGTTGTGCGCTGGGCGGTCAGTGCTATAGTTCAACTGCGCTCGGTAGAAAGCGTTCACGGATAAGGCGTATATATCGAGCATCGGGCGTACTTTCTTTCCCCAGGCACAGGTGACGAAGTGCGTCGTCGCTAATCACCGGCAGCTCGCGCAAAAAGGCTGCCGCGCCGCTAGCTATTATTAGCTTGCGCCGCTTGTGGCCGCCGCTGCACGGTGGCTGCACGCACGCAGCTGTATACCGTTGCACGACTATGCTCTTTCTGCGCTCTTGTTCTCTCCGGAGCTCCTTCGGTGGCTCTCGTCTCAACCGTCACTTCATGCAGCGCACGCCTGTCGGGCACGTGCCTTCTCCTGCTAATGCCGATGTATTATATTGCGGGCTCGGTTCTGCGTCGCGTCCGTGCGGAACGCCTGTACGCGCTCTGCGTGCCCATCAAGCGTGCGCCGAATCTGCTTGTTGCGGTACGTCCACGTCGGCCCACCGCGGATATATTGGGCTTCAAGGCAGCGCCATGGTAGAAGTACAGCTCCGCATAGCGACCGCTGTTTTGGGCGCGCTATTTTGTCGATAGGTGGGACACGTGCTCGAGCAAATTTTCCCAGTGTCAGATTTGGAAGAGCCGATTTGCACTATTCGCGCAACGAAAGCTGAAAGCGGCCAAGTCTTGCTTCGCGCTGGACGCAGTGGTGGTGGGGCAGGTTGGCTCCAACGGGCCCATGCTTGTGTCCTCTATGCAGGCTCTCCACAACCAACTCGGAGCCGACACCCTACACCGCTTAATCCGGGTGCCCTGGGTACAGCCTCTGATAATTACAAAAGGAAACGTCTTGGGGATAGTCTGCGCAGCTCGTTTAGTGTTTCGATACAAGGGTTAGTATACTCACTTTGCCGGCGTCGGAAGTCCTATGCACTAACTCTCAGTTTCGTTTTGAAGGTTCTTCTACACAGTGTATAGAGGACCGCGGTCCTGCGCACAGGGGCCCTGGCTTCCGCGTCCTATACTGTACTGTGAGCAGGTACATCCTGTCAGTGTACAAAATGACAGGAGTGTTTTCTGTCGACTGTCGGCCTTTCCGCTGCTGACTGCATCACGCTGGCATGGCGCGTAATATAATACGCGCTTGACAGCAATGTGTTCCCAATTCATCGTTAACCGCATGCGCAATGGATGGCGAACAGCACGTATATATAGTTTCCCTTTACTTACGAAAGACGAAAGCGCAGATGAAAACGGAAATATATATGTGGAAGGAAAAAGGGGTTAATCATTATCCCCTGGGCGATAACAGCACTTAGCTGTAATTTTAGAACGATGAAGCAACGACATTGAACATGTACTGTTTGCCAGCCTAACCTTTCTCTTCCTGTGGCGTATCCCTTCGAGTCTAAACGCTTTGTCTGCGGAATTATGTGCAGTTTGTCAAGCTTTTCTCCATAACTTCCTCATCCGCTTTTAAAGGGCGCATACCGTTATGAACCTTTTGCGGTAGGGGAGTAATTACTCATTAGAATTCACGCAAGAACAGCCTAACGGTTACAAAGGAAAGCTATACAACTTTCACGGCAAGCTTCGTAGTTACAGAAAA
Source organism: Amblyomma maculatum (assembly GCA_023969395.1). Lineage (NCBI taxonomy): Eukaryota > Metazoa > Arthropoda > Arachnida > Ixodida > Ixodidae > Amblyomma > Amblyomma maculatum. The sequence goes on from JAJIZL010018843.1 coordinate 39,441, forward strand.
GATGGTCGGGGTCCTTGGTTAGAATCCGACGCTATACCGCCTGTTCTGGACAGTTATGTGTCAACTGAGCGGAATAGGGCAGCCAATACATCAGATATATAGGCCGGGGCCGAATTCAACAATTCGGAGTGCGTGTGTATTGGTCTAAATATTAGGGGAATCCCCCAAGATGGAGTATATTTTGTAAAATTTCAGCGGTGCATTTAAGTCCCGGGCCTTATGTGCGAAAAAGTGAAAGCATTGTGACTCCGGACCTTGCAAGTTCTGGGCCTATATAGTTCCATTATGAGGTCGTTCTGATCGTTTCGCTTGCTTTTCCGACGTCTGCAACTTTAATTTCATTTTTATTTATTGTAATTTCTACTCTATTTATTTATTTTGATGTTTTGTTATTTCTGCAGCTTCATATTTTTATTTTTCAATAACTGATTTACTTTATTTCTCGTTTCCATCAGTTCATCACGTGACTGGGACAACTTCCGGATGTCATGTTTTTCGGAGAACTTCCGGCCCTCAGATTTGGTGCATCGAGAACCATATAAGGATTTCGCCTTAATAAGAGTATAATTAGTCATTCCTTGGCATGCACCCAAGTGCCGCTGTATAGCTACAAAAGAATAGCTATAAAAGTGTCAAGGAGATATGGTAATTGAAAAATTCATCGTGGTATTTTACGATTTTCGCTATGCAAAGCGCGAGCGGTGCAATTTCCAGGGATATGCAGAGAAACCTGTGCCTTTAGGCAAATTGCTACTACACTCAGTACACTGCTACTTCTTCGCCTACTGGCGCACTTAGCTTTGACAGCGTAATAGCGGTCTATGTAGTTGCAAAAATGGCTAGTTCGTGATGAGCTCTCCGTCCGGCACTTTCGAGTATATAGTCGCTGGAAATGTCTTTTTTTTTGGGGGGGGGGCGGCACTGGGTGAAGCTGGTGCGCCGTCCCGCAATATCTCCATAAGGGCTTTTCAGAGCGCGCCAAGACGCTTGTTCCATTGTTGCGGCCAGGAGGACCACGTTTACGGCCGGGCGTGGCAAGCCACCATTCGCGACGCCGTTCGTATACGTGGCCAGGACCACGTTTATGTCGTCGTAGGCACCACTCGCGACGTCGTTCCTATACGCCTAATTGAGCCACCGCCCTTGCTCTCCGTTTGGCTAGCGTCCACGCTGTCGCCGGGGTGTACAGCATAAGCCATCCGAGTGGTGCGGTACCGGGGTTTCCACCGAGTATAATGCGCGCCATCCGAGGATGTCTTGTTCTCCTTTGTGTGTGCGCATGTTTTTTTCATTGAAATGCCGGGAAAGAGTCCACGCGTTGCGTCATGGGACTGTCTCTTGCTGGGTGGTCTCCCTGCCTGTCTTATCGTTCTTTGCCGCATCTTTCTCCGCGCTGGCGAAAGGAGGAGAAGAAACCGCCGTGGTCCTTGAAGCGCTTGGCTATAGTGACGCGCCTGAGCCGCTTATACTCGAAAGCTGGGAAAAACTGCTCGGCAGTGTCTATGGCACGTGTGAGCTGACGAGGCCTTGGAGGAACAAAATTTAAAAAGCAAAGGGGGATTATATAGAGTATAAATAATGCATCATCGTCATCATCAGTCGGCTTATATCCATGGCACTGCAGGGCGAACGCCTCCCATATTCCTCCAATTAACCCGGTCCTGTGTTAGCTACATCCACTTGACCCCTGCGAATTTCTTAACCACATCAACCCAGCAAATTTTCTGCCGTCGCCTACTACGCGTTCCTTCCGTTAGAATCCAATTAGCGACCATCGGCTATCCTATCTTCGCATTACATCTCCTGCCCATGCCTATTTGTTCTTGATTTCGACTAGGATGTCATAAGCTCGAGTTTCTTCCCTGACCAACTCTACGCTTCCTGTCTCTTAATGTCACACATACCATTTTCCGTTCCTTAGCTATTTGCTTTGTACTTTGCATAAGTAGAATCCTTTTCATTGGCCTCTCCGCGTTTCTGCCTCATAGGTCAGTACCGGTAAGGTACTTTATATACTTTCCTCTTGAGGGATACCGGTAAGCTGCTACTCCAGCATATACTTATTTGCAGCATGAGGGACACTATAGGGAATTGAAGAACTCACATCAGAGAGCTCACATAATGGCGAAACATTAACTAGAGATGGAGTTCGAAGTGGTTCCCCGCGTGCACCTGTGAAGTGCTGGCGTGCTCGTTCAGAGCTTAATTCGTACCCGCCTAACTGTCAGTAAGAAACGCCAGTTAGTGCGCGAAATGCCACGCGAGGAAACCAACCTGGCACTTCTGGGGAGAGTCTGCTAAGCACGGGGTGCCAGCGCAATCCACGCGAGGACCTCACAGGTGACCGATAAACGCCGTTTAGCGCTGGCTACCGCAACAAAAGCCCCGTTTCAGTTGTGCATGCGCGTAGTATCGCGTGTCCTTTTCTTGCCGGCAATGACTATTGTCTTTGCTAACGGTGGCAATGCGAGGTCGTTTCGGCGGATTGTTTAGAAGGCAATGAATGGTTCGCGTCGTGCCAGAGCGTGTTTCTTGGCACACAGGAATGTCCTTCTAGCCGTTTGGGTCGCCGTCCGCGTCAGGCCTCTGTTTTGCCGTCTACTTTTCCTAGCTCCTGCCTGAAAGCGTAGCCTCGGGAGTGTAATTCCTGGTCAGCGCGGCGGCTGTAATTACCTGCGGGCCGCGACCGCGCTGCTTCTGGGTTCTAAATTCGCTGTGGTCACTTAACGCAGAGAAGCGACGCCACCTCGACCATAGAGCAGGGGGAGCTCCCGTTTCTTCTGTCGGATGACTTTCGCCTTCGGACAAACAGCTGCTGGAATAACCCTTGCGGCGGCGACGGCATCAGCAGCGCGTTGCACGTATACGCGCTCCTCGTGACGTCAGCGAGGGTCGCGTCTTTTAATAGGAGTCGCTTTCGCATTATACTTGAGCGGGCCACTCTCTTCTTCCCTAATGGCTCCGGGGAGTTTTTTTGCGCTTTGCACTTCTTGCTCGCCCCGGCGACGACGAAATGAGGAAAAGCTGCGCGCTTTGCCCTGAGGATGCGCGCGTGTGTAGCTCTCTCTCTCTCTCTCTCTCTCTCTCTCTGATATGGATATATATACCTCATCTGACTGCTAGAAGTATGCAGCGCGTATGTATGCGAGGCAGGGCAACGCTTGTCGCAAAATATAGTTGGGGTTTCTATTATAGAGCGATCATGACAGTCAGTACGTTTCGTCCGGGGTTGTTGTACATCGATGCTGTTTCTTGTGGCGGCGACAATTTCCTGTGTGTGTGCAAGGGCTGAAGGGGGGGGGGGGGGGGGAGAAATTATAAAACTTTCCTGAGCCAGTTTATACGGCTGTCTATTTGACCAAACTTTCCAACCCGAAAACGTGTGCACGCACGTGTTATCGACCAATCAGGTCGATCGGCACCGCGTGGTGTTCCGCGTCTGGCGTCCATCTTTGTGTCCAATCACGACTTTCATTGTCGCGTTTCAACAGCTTTGCGATGATCGCACCTCATGATTGGCCATATACGGAGGCACTCCGCAGGCTCCACACATGCTGCACGGTACTGTACAGTTGAGACGGAGGATATATAGTCTGTGGCCGCGGGAGTCATATACTATATTCCCGAGCCTCGCGTTGCCCTTCCTTCTTATCTTATTCTTCCCCTTCGCTTTCACTGCCCGCACGACGTCTACACGCTCCGGGCTGGCGCACGACTTTCTTCGGCCGTACGCGCGGCTCCCCATACCTGCCGTTCGTTCGCATGTCCGTCGCCGTTCTCCCTTTCGTATACGGTACACACACTCCTGCTCTCGATGCACGCTCGCATCGCTTAGGCTGTGTTACACGCAGCTACATGGACTGCGATCGTCCGGGAGTCATTAATGCGCGACCGAGAGCTGCCGCGAGCCACGAAATATATTGGACGGCGATATCGGCTCTCTCGCGGGTGGCCACGTATACTTCACCCCGCGGTCCCTTGGCGTACGCGTCGACGCCGAGGTTCTGTTTCGGCGTTGGTTCGCTGCCTCGAATGCCGAAGCAGCTAGCGCGGATACACGATCGTGTGCCGGCGGGGGGTCTCGTCCTTTGCTTCGAAGCCATTTGTATACATGCGAAGTGGGGCCCGCGTGCAAGGCGATGGACCTTCGGTGTCATGAATCTCGCTGTCGGTACCGGGGTTATGGCGCTCCGTTGACCCTTGCGTGTGTGCGTATAAGCTTAGCGAGCACGATTGGCCTGCTCTCGAATTGTCCGAAGGCCCCTTAGCTACAAAGGAAGGCGTTTGACTAGCGTTCGTGCGTGCGTATAGTTACGTTTATTGTCGCTTACTTTCATGTGTCTCCTACTTATACTTCGATATGTGCTCGTGGAAGGTGCATATACAAAGGTCACTCGGAGCTAGCTCTGTGTCCTCGTCTATATGGCTGATCTGGCATATTGGTTTTGTACCTGCATACAACTCGGCGAGCGTGCAGTGTATACAGAACGACGCTGCGTATACACGTGTAATGGTATATACGCATTTCCACCCAGCGGGCCCTGTTTGACAGCGGAAATTGGCCGTCGCGCCGCCTCTTCATCGCTGTTTGGACTCTGTCACATAGCGTGCACTTGTCACGAAGCTGGGGATGTTGTTGGTCGAGAAACATATGCGCCATTGATCTTGGGAAGCGGAGGATATCGGCGCGCTCAGCGCGCAGGCAGAATCATACACACACACAGGCAAAACACACGCGCACTGTCACAGATGTCGCCTCGTGTAATTCATCGCCGAAGGTGTGTACCGGTGTCCCAGTTTCAAAACTGTGGCGCCCGCAACATGTTCGGAGCTCTGTTATCATCAAGTCGCACTCGATTGGTCTAAAAACCATCCCCAATCTTTCAGCTGTAATCTCCTTTGACTAATCTCCCATTGTCAGCCTAGCTGTGCCTCTGCCAGACTCGTGAATTCACGCTGCACTTTTTTTTTTTTTTTTTTTTTTTTGTCAGAGAACATTTCTAGCTCCCTCCCGTATGTATCGGTACATTTGAGCATGTAGATCGGTGACATCTTGTCCAGACAGTACTGCGTTTTTTATTATTTTTTTTTTTTTTGGACACGAGGGATATATTTGGCCAGCGATCGCCGTACGCGCCAGGTCGTGCTGCAGGAAAAAAAAAATAAATAAATAAAAAAGAGCGGTCGTTTTTTTTTTTTCTTTTTTTTTTTTTTTTCCCCAATGCGAGAGCATTGTGTGGCTGTGCCCTATCGGCAAAAAGTGTCCGCAAAACGTGTCGGCAAAATTTTTCGACACGAAAACTTCGCCCCATGTGTATGAATGAGAAAAACTTAATGGTTTTGGGATACGTTAATGAACGTATAAGATGTAGGTTGACCACTGTTAATTAGTTATAATTTTAATCGGTTTAATGAATTTGATGCTTCGTTCTAAGAGGCGTCGCGTGTGCATGTGTTGGTGAAAAATAGTTTGTAAAAGGATTACTTGGTGCAGAAACATACTGTGCCGAGATTGAAAACAAAATTTGTGACTTAATCAATTAATAAGTGCAGCTGTCAAGATCGTGGACAGACAACTGCAGCGTACGGAAAGTAACAGTATGTAATTGAATTAATTCAATTCATTCGATGAATTACTTAATTAGTTAATTCAGTTCTCAATCGTGCCACATTCACGTTATATAGAAAAAAAAACAGCGGGAAGAACACGTTCACAAGAAGTACGCAGGGCGACGTACTATGCACCAACTAGCTCAACAAACTACGCTTCTTCAACACATTCACGTTACACGACCACGCCACGTGACAGTCAAGTTGCACGAGTATGCCACGCGACTATGGGAGTATCACGTGACGGAGTCATGTGACAGTCAAGTTGCATGAAAGTATCAGGTGATAAGGTCACGCCAAGTTACATGAAAATGTCACGCGGATGTGAGAAAGCCATGCAAAAGAAGCGACGGCTTACAGTACAATCCCACTCTTGCTGGAGTGCACTGCAACGAACGTGCGCAAAGGAACGCTACGCTACAAGAGCGACGGTGTACCTTCGAATACCACACTTGCAGGAACACTGGAACAAACGCGCAAGGAATGAAAATTTCCACCGTGCGGCACGAGCCTGGGCTGCTAGCAAAAGCGCGCGGTGCACCGTGTGCAGCAGCATTTCACCAGTGCAGATTCTGTAGTGCTCTGATTTTTTTTTTTTTTTTTACATCGCATTCTCCTTCGCGGCTCTAAGTCGATAACGAGCAATGTGCGCACCGTTCACTGAATAACCATGGCCTGGTGAGGGCAAAGAGCTGTGCTGGAGTATTTGGGCATTCAATCGGTAGCTCCGAGGTAATTTATTCTCGAGCGGACAATCGCCATTCCAGATTGCGCGGCTCCTTTTAGCGCCACGGTCCGTTTGCGCCAGCATCTCTCCCGCCAGTTGTGCGGAAGTGGCGGGCACTATTATAGCTGCCCGCATTTGCGGCGTATAGCTGTTGAATATTTTTTATTCCTTCCCTCCCCTCGCCTTCGCTTACCTTTCACCTCCACGGTTCATCGAGCGCAGCGCGAGCGAACTTTCAGTCGCCCTCACAAGTGCTCTCGTGTACCCCACCCGCTCTCGTGTATGTCGGCGAGCGATGGGTTTGCGATGTGCGCGAGAAAGTGTATGTATGAGCCGACCGCGCTCGCTCAAGGAACGCGCACCTAACCGGTTTCCCCCTTTCTGCATCTTTCTCTCGCTACGCATCTGTTCAGCGCGTGCATACCTGCTCGGCGTTACGAGCCGCTAGAGGTTATGATCCTCCTCCAACGGTAAATACGAAGGAAAGGTCCGATCTCCGAAGCATCGTTGCCACCAACGCGGCCACCTCCTTTGCCTCCTCCGCCTATCTCCCAGCGGTCGCCCGTGTGCAGCACGATCCGGGCTCCTTTCCTCTCCATATTTCTCTTTCTCAGCCCGTCTCACCCTCTCAGCCAGCCGCCGAGTGTCCGTGGGCCGACGTGCTCAGGTTCAGTCGCGTCCTCTCCTCTGCCGGTGTGTGTGCCGTGCAGTGCTGCCGCCGCCGTTGCAAGGGGTTAGGGGCGACGCACATCCTCCCAGCTGTCGCCGGCGACCGACCATCTGCACAGAAGCCGCGTGTTACGTCGTTGTCATCGTCGTCTTCGGAGTTGCCCGCGTGTGCCGCCGACTCTTGTTCTTCGAATACTGCGCTGCCGTGTCGTCGCGGTGATCTTCGTGCCTCGTCTGTCTGCAGGCTCGCCGCCTTCACTGTATATGTATCCCCGCGTGTCGTCGCCACTGATCCGACACGTGTTTGCTTGCTCCGCGTTCTCCCGGATACGCTAGACGAGTGGTTGCTCGCTCTATGACAAGGACGATCCACGTACGGCCTTCGCATCTTCCTTCCAGCATCTGTGATCCGGCTTGTCGTCGTGTCGAAGCAGCGTATTTATTCGTCGCAGAGAGCTTTTGATTCGCCGTGTCCGCGTCTCTTCTAGAGTGGCTTGGAATACTGTCACTGGACACGCGTCAACTTCGACCAGTTCATTTCGTCCTGTACTCTGGAAGATAAAGCTGGAGAGTTGGAGGAGGCGTGGCCTGTCGAAATTTTGGCGGCCTCACCTGCCCACGGGGTTAATTCCTGCCGCGGTCTTACGGTGTTGACACCAAAGCCGCGTGGTCCTAACCTCAGGGACTATCTCGAACTCGGGCTTTAACCCCATAGGCTCACCAACTGCCAAAATTACATTGCCATAGTTGCACCTCGTTGTCCGATAGGACCGTCACCGCTATCCCGTGACCCAAGGAAGGAAGTAGGAACAGGCGGTTGACATCGTGTCGACGGGCACTGCGCGGAAGTGGGACGATGTATGTGACATAACTGTCTCTTCCGGACAAGCGGACTGTGTTTGCTTCCGCCCTGCAAACGGCGCTCCATCGCCGCGCTCTACCGTCAACGGCGTGCTTCTTGCATCACTGCGCCAAAACTGGGCGTGTGCGGCCCCACCGACGCCGCTTGAAGTGACGTTTCGGCTACACGGGTGGTGTGCTCTCGGTGACAGGTGCTTGTTGTCTTTGTTGCTCCTGAGTGGACTGGTCTATGATGCGTGTCCGTGTAGACTTTGGAATGGGAGGTCAAAGTTGACGTTCCGTCTCACCAGAAAGCACTGCTAGGAAGGATTCAGCGCAAAGTGCGCCTTCGAAACCGGTGTGGTGTTGATGAAAAGGTCGCGGACCTCCAAGATCTTGCTGCACATCGGATGCGTTGATTCCAGGACCACGGAACGTCGGATTACTATCTCGAAAAAGTCTCTTGGTTTGACGCCTAGCCTCGTCAGTGTTCCCACAATGACGGCATCGTCTTAGACGTCAGTTTTCTTCTCGTTGAGATCGTTGCGCGAGGATTGCGGCGGTGGTCGTCTTCTTGCGAAGTGCGAAGAATGTTATTTGACCACCGCAGAGCCTCGCGGCGACGGCGCACTGCTTCCGTTCTCCGAACCTCTGGTGGCCCGGCTCGGTGTTCGGTCGCGTGTTGAGAACGAGGATCAAGTCAGTGAACTCGCGTTCCGTGTACGTGACTTTTCGTTCGGTGCCTCTTTCACGTGAGGTACGAACACCAACACTCGAAGGCAGTGGTGTGTGTGCGTTTGTGTCCGGAAGCTGCATAAGGGGAAGAAGAAGCCATGGATTCTGTATTTCGGTACCTCTACTACAACCAGGATGACGACTCCACGAGTAAGCTACTGCATGGGTGCTTGGGTGGGGGAAGAGGGCAGGTGTGTGCGCATTTTGCGAGTGCACAGTACACTGTAAAGCGGCTCTCGTTTGGAAATGCGCAATGCCATATGGCAATGCCACATTTAATCTGATCTTGACCTTTCTGCGGTGGCTCAGTGGTTACGGCGCTCGACTTCTGTGCCCAAGGATGCGGGATCGAATCCCGGCCACTGTACCAGCAATTTTCAGTCGCGAAAAGCAAGGCTTCCGTGTGCTGTGCGATGTCAGTGCACGTTAGAGAACCCCAGGTGGTCGAAATTTTGCGGAGCCTTCCACTACGGCCTCCCTCATAGCCTGAGTCGCTTTGGGACCCTAAACTCTGTAAACCAAACTCATCTGGTCTCGTAAATTTCGAGATTGCTTAATACAGATTACAGTTTGGACCAAATCAAGTACATTGCAAAGGTGCCCCTAAACTTACGGCCTGTAGAATTTCAAGAAATGTTTGCCCCCGCTTAGTGATGTGTATGCATAGATTTAACGGCTCGTGGTTTCGCGAAAAAATAAAAAGAAAAGAAAAACTAAAACTCTGCGTATCGGTCCACCCGGTCAGCTGATATTGGTCCCATCGGATGGAACATATTCCATGGTGTTTCCCCAGTTATTTAGTGACCACCACAATTTCCTGACCGAAAGAGAGGGATTTAAGTTTGGAAAACAGGGCTGAGTCGCGCTGATTGATTCGTATATGACGGAGCGGCTAAACAGCGCTACCAGACGGGAGGGGCGGTGGGAAAACATATGCGCGCTTCCCACCCCGTTTGATAGCGCTGTTCTGTCGTTTCCTTTGAATAACTGGAAACAGCGCCGCGAAAACAGGAATTTTGTGCCCGTCGTCTTGGCGCTGTTTTTTGTTCTTCAGTGATGCACCAACTAGCCCATGCAGTTCTCGTTTCTCGCATCCCGGAAACTTTCTGTTCATAACGCCATACACACTTTCGATCGATGTTCAGCACAACCCTACTGAAAAAATTGTATGAGGCAATAACCTTACATTTTCTCCTCTCACAGTCTCACTCAATTCACGTAAGAAATCACATACAAGTCGCATATAATTGCGTAAGATCTCATAGTTCCTTCTACATTAACATAAATTGTGGAACATATTTTATGATAATGATGTGCACCGTATGAGAGGCTATGTGATTTGAAGAGATTGTGTGAGGTTATTGCCCGGTAGAACTAGTTTTTCAGTAGGGAATTGCTACACGTCTACGAGGCTGACTAATATAACAGCTGCATGACGTCTTATTTAGTGAATTCGTTGGCTCGATGATGATAGCATTAGGTAAATTTAGGCATATATATAGGCGAATGTATGTCGCCGTTGCTCGAAAGCGTAGAACAGTTTGTCACGCCTTAAAGAAACCGCCGGGGTTCCCTTCTCAGCTGTGTGGGGAAGCTTTTGCATCATCCCTGGTAGTCTAAAGTTGAATTATATTGAGGAGATCAGTTGATCTCATCTACAAAAGACTCGATTAAAGGTTGAACAGAACCCTGCCTTAATCCCGTGGAATATCGCGGACACAGTTCGCGAACGCATAGATCTTGCTAGCACTGTTGAGTGTTTAAAGGATTTCCCCTTAAAAATTTGACCGATGAGCCTTTACTTTAAACCAATGCGCAGTTCCAGCGTGGGCTAGCCATTGACCTTCAAGAAGCTACATGACTAAGTTCGGCTATAAATATACTGTGCTTTCCTTTCCGAACGCAGGGAGATGCGTAACTTTTTCCACATCGCGTGCCCCATGAAGTGTTGCCGGGAAAAGAAAGGCCCCGATAATGACAAAAGACACTCGTGCAGTCCTGCTCGATAAGAGCTGGCAGTCAGCGGCGTCGTCCATCCACTTCTCGTCTCGGAGAGACAGGCTTTCTTCATCTCGTTGTCCGGTGTCCGCAGACTGCGATCGCGTTCGCACCTTTCGAGCAGAGTCAACCTTGTATACCTGAATGCCGGGCCGAATCTCCCGGTTTTCTTCACGCACGCCGCGAGAACACGAGAGGCAGAGTCGGGGAGAAATCCTTTGCGCCACCGGGCCCTCAAAAAAAGCGGTGCCTTATTCCGCTGCGAGGTTAGCGGTGTCGTTGCGCGGGGCCTAGCGACGACAGTAGCCTATGCTCTCTCTGCACACCTTCTGGCGGCGTCTTCGTTTGTCTCTATTTTTTCCTCTCCGAGGTTGCGCACGCAGCTGTGAGCTCCGAGCGGTCGGATTGTCACGCCTGCGCTTACACGCGTAGCGGCTCCGTTAGTTGAGTGCAGCTGTGCTCGTGCTCGCCAGTAGGCTGGCTGTTCAGCTGCTACTGCGGTGGAGCGAAGGATCATCACTGGCGCACACATGGCGGTTGCGCTCCTGGGCTGCGTCCGTTGGAGGCACTTCGTTACCGCCTCGAGCAGCTTTCTCGGATACAATGTACTTCTAATTAATTGTGAGGCGCTCTCAGGAACATACTTCCGGTGCGTGGCAAAATTTTTTGCTGTTGAAGTTTGTCGTGCGCTGCAGTCTTGCCGAATAGTTGAGGGGGCCGTAGAAAATCACTGGGATGCGTTTTTGACAGCGGCCATCAGCACAACCTGCAAGCTCTCAAGGAGAGGATCCGCGGACGTTTTGATTATGATGCTATCTTGCGCCATGTAAAAAAAGAAAAATGAGTTTATGAAAAAGCTTCCCGTTCGGAAAGAATGCGCTTGTCTCCAATATCTCTGGCAATGTTTTCACCGCTTATGGTGACTTTGCTTAGCGGCGTTTTGGAAACGAAGAATTGCGCGTCAAGGCAAAAGGCCGGGTTTCTCATTTTGCTGACGCGATGGCCAAGCACATTTTATTATTTTATTGCCGATAATTTACTGCGCCTGACTCGAAGCCGATGGTGACGCTCAAGCGTGGCTGCATATTGTTACGGGATAGGACGACACTTAGGACATCAGACCTCAGAGACAGAAACAATCACTCCCATCCCACCGGCTTCATCGTCCTCTTCTTCTGTTACGGTATGGAAGACAAAGAAGTGCGGCACGAGGGCGGGAAGAAGAGGTCGATGAAGCCGGTGGTGTTCGGCGAATGACTATGTGATACTACCTCGTATGCGTCTATCCCCTGAATGTCATCCCTACCCCGTAACAATATACGCGACGATGTTCTTCTGGGGCGAGATCGCAGGTTCGCATGTCGACCTCACTCCTAACAAAAATCCTGTGGGCAGTCACAATACCCTCTGATGCGAAATTTGAGCGCTGCTACTTAAGCGTTTTTGCGATATACCCATCTAGCAAGTAATTTGAGAGATGCGTGTATGTGCAGTTACAAAACATTCTTTTTTTTTTTTTCTCACGAGCCAAATAGACTGTCTCAGAAGAGCCACGAGCGAGCGGCGCAGAGCTCCGTTACCGCCTGGTAATGGCCAATTCCCTTTGTGGCTATGCGCCATTTTTATGAGCGCAATAACAACAATACTTCTGAAAAATTCTGCCTAGTTCGTGGCCCTCTTCCACTCGGTTACAACGGCTACCGCCGAACGAGCGCGTAACAGCTGCTCTCTGAAAAGTTAGTGATTAACCTTGGTATATTTCTCTGCCACGTCCGATGGTATTTCACCGTCCATCCTCCCCCAGCGCGACGTGAAAGCGCGCCGAGACAGCGGGACACTATGAAGACCGCGAGAATCAAATTAATTCTGATCTACCCCGTGGCTTCGCTCGCATCCACGCAACAGCTTTAAAGGCTTGAGAAAAAGCTATGTGTCACAATTTACAACTGATACGCGCAGAGTACAATAAGGCGTAGACAGCACTGGGGTGCAGTGCCTTCGGAAAGTTTCGACATGTCGCCTCCTTTACGTACACCTTCCGTCACGGCGCGTTCCAAGTGTCCACCTTGAGTGGGACAGTCACTGCGTTTTTCCTTTCCTCAGGAGAAAGCTTTAGGTTCACCATTGCTACTACGCTGTAGCCAACGTTAATGGAACCAAAAGCTGGTTCTAGTAACGTTGCCTGTAGCTAACCCAAGCCCCGCGTTGGTTCTACGCTCTGCGTAAATCATTTGTACGACAAGGTTTACGAAGACAGGAGCACGAAGACGGAAATTGGTGTAACGCTGGTACCATATTTTGGCGAGCCGAACACGGCATGCGGAGCTATGAAACAAACCACTCAGCGTACTCTTTGTATCTTTTGCTATAATAGACCTGCTTGGTGTTCTTTGCTACGGGGACCATCTTGGCGAGAAAAAAAGTCAATTTGAAATCACTCCGCAGCCCTCCACTACGGCTCCTCTTTCTCTCTTTTCACTTTCACTCTCACCTTCCTCCCTTCCCTAACGGCGCGCTTCAGGTGTCCACAGCAACAAGTGTGACAGATACTGCGCGTTTCCCTTCCTCTGAACCAATGAAAAAAAAAGGTACCTATAACGTTCGTCGTAATACTTGAAGCAATTCTCAGTTCTAATGCAAATTCTCTTATTCGTCGAAAAGACAAGTTACCAATACGTACCACACGTGAGTTTTTCTTTTTCTTTTTTTTTTTTTGCGAAGTTATGAGTACCTGATCTTCTTTTTTTTTTCTTTTTTAAAAAACGAATAGTTAAAATGGCTTGCAATCGATGTATTTCAGATTCTAGAGCTATATTCCATGTTCAATTTCACCATTTGTATGCATGTGGGACATGTATGCGGCTTATATCGCATTTGTGGGTTTAAAAACGGAGCACCGTCAAATGTGGAAGCAGGGTTCATCTCGGTGTGCGAGAGTCTCATTCGAGATTAAGCGGACACGTGTGGCGGCAACGTTTATAGATACTTTAAACGTTGTGTGGCGGTGCACCACGAGGCATTGCAGGTATATACTCGCATTCTCGTTTCGGCAGCGTTGCAGTGAATTCGTCAGCGCGAGGAAGCCACAGAGGTGGCGTGATGAGAAGAGATGCTCGCTTTTTCCACCTACCTGGCTCTTTTTTTTTCTTTCCCGGAAGCGAAGCCGAGAGCAGATGAGGACGTCACGAGCGAGCACTTGTGTGCGTCGCTCGACGAGTTTCTCTTCCTTTTCTCTATACACCACTGTTTATCGGTCTCTTTTCTTTTTCCTGCACTGTCCGCGGAATGTACGCTAATCCACTCCCCTTAATCCGCTTTCCGGGGTAAATCGGCCGACGGGGCGCGCGCTAGAGATCGAATCCCCGCATTTCCTCCTCTCCGTTTCACCGCGTTCGCTCTATCGTAACGATTTCCAAACAGATCGAGCGGCTACTGGGAGGACCGAATACTCGCTTCCGATCGCGGCCGCCCAGATTGGATCGGCACTAGTGCTTCGCCAGCGACCCAGGTTGCACGTGACGCACGCCGTCCGCTGTAACGCTCCGTCTCGCAACTTTACCAGACCGAAGCAACGGCTTCCATACGTTGGCACTGGGCTCACGAGCGCGCGAAGACTACTCACTCGTCTACGCTGTCACTTCGGGCAGCTTCCATTCGCTGCAAATGATGATGATGATTCAACATTAATTTCCGCCGATTTAGGAGGCCCCCTACTCCCCGCTCCTGGCACGCAGGCCTGAGGAACGGGGGCTGGAACCTCCGCGACTAAGGACTGGCGAATATACATTGGTTATTCGCGGCCTCAGCCGCCTGGGCGGATGGCTTTTTGCTGGTCAGCGGGGACTTCGCTTCGCAGCAGGGTTACCCAGGCTTCTCTACTTTTAATGTTGTCCCTAGCGCCCGGAGACTTAGGGCATTCCCAAAGTATATGGTCGAGGGTCCCCCTCGCTTCGCAGGCTTTACATTTATCATTTGTTCTTTCATCTATCTGGGTGTGAAACAACCAGACAGGGATCGGGAAATTTCCGGCTTGTAATCGCCGCCAGGTTATAGCCTCTTTATTATTTAAGCTAGGATCCGGTGGCGGCATCAGACGTCTTCCTAATCTGTAATTTTGGATTATTTTCTTTATAGGTTTGCAAACGTTCGTCCATCGCCGGACAGTCGGGCGGCTCCGCGTTTGCCCGGAAGTAGAGATCTCGGGCTAAATCATGGGCCGCCTCGTTGCCGGGGACGGACGTGTGTGCTGGGACCCAAATTAGGGTTATTTTGCGATCAATTTTAGCTGCAGCTGTTAGAATTCGGGCGGCTTCTTTCGAGACCCTGCCTTTTCCGATATTCCAGAGAGCAGTTTTACTGTCGCTAAATATCAATCTAGCCTTCGTTCCGACGCAAGCGAGCGCTATTGCGACCTCTTCAGCCGTGTCTATGTTTCTGCTTCGGATGGTGGAAACTGACGTCGGTGACGTATAAGGTCGTGACTGCGCTTGCATTGTACACTGTAAAAAATATTTGTCGAAAAATACAGAAATATTCTGCCAGCTGTCCTGCCAGAAATTTTCTGTTGTGCTGTTTTCTGTTTCCTAATGTTTCTGAAATTTTACAGCTTTTTCTGTTGCAACTGATAGAAAAGTTTTGTAAATTGACAAAAATGTGCACAGTGCACATTAAAGAACCCCAGGTGGTCGAAATTTCCGGAGTCCTCCACTACGGCGTCTCTCGTAGCCTTAGTCGCTTTGGGACGTTAAACCCCACAAACCAAACCAAACCAATCATTGACTGAAATACGTTCACGAAAAAAAAAAAGAAACTGCAATTTTCTGTTTTCCAGCCGAAACCTTGATTGGAAGGCAAACAATTAGTCAATGAAGTAGAGCAGATAATCTCTGTACTGGTAAAGAAAAGTTCTTTAAAAATACCTGTAATTTCACACACATTTTTTACAGTGTAGCGCACTTGTGGACGCTGTCGCCTCTATATAGCTTCCACCGTTGCGCTGTTCTTTCCAGCTTGCGAACAAACCGCGCAGCTTTGCAAGCTGCTGCCTTCTTAGCGAATAAGTTGTTACACGGAGCATCATCATCATCAGCCGGACTATGCGTGTTGCAGAGCAAAATGCCTCTCTCGCATCCATGCAATTAACCCAATACTCGCCAGCTGCATCCGTTTTGTCCCCGCAAACTTCCTAATCCTTTCCTGTAAGCTAACTTTCTGCCTCCCCGTGCTACGCTTACCTTTTCTTGAAAGTCCAGGAGCGACCATGTCATCAGATGCGAACATATATTAGCTAGAGGATAGCGGTATCCGCGAACTGCGGATCGCATGTCTCGTTTGCCGTGCTGGGCCGTCACCACCGAGATTCTAACAAGCATCACCTTCTCTCCCATCAGAGACCGTCACGACAAGCGAATGAGCGATAAGGTGTCAGCCACTGAATCTGCGCGTACAGGCTTGGGTAAAGGCGCGAGATGACATCATGTGACTAGACTCAGATTCGCGTTCGCACCTTCATTTGCTGGTACTTTATCGCCATCCGCCTGTCGTGACGTAGGCTGCTGGGGTGCGCAGGCCTTGTCAAGATCTCGGTGGTGTCGGCTGGGCACGCTGTGATTGATTGTTAGTTCGAAAGCTAGCAACCAACTCGGAACGTAAACGGAAAAGAGCAGAATTTCAACGCGGGTTTCCGTGAAAGCAGTGCCGCTTTGAATTCGACCGTTGAAAACCCGCGGAACAGTTTGCGGCGGTCAACAGAGGCATCGGAACAAGCTAGGGGACCGGAGTTCATGGGTACGTTTCCTCCAAACGTTAGTGTCATCGTCCGTTAATTGCTGCGTTTTTTTAGCTCATACACGCTTCCCTTTGGACGGCTGGAACTTCGGTATCGTGGTGCACTGGTCGCTTGTTTCCTTCATCATCATCATCATCATCATCATCATCATCAGCCCTTAGGACAGTGGCTTCTCGCATATCCCTTTATTTACCCTTGTCCTTGACTGGCCGCGGTTACCTGCATGATATCTCAGGCTGCCTAATGTTGGCTGCCGACCCGACGTCCTGTCGGCGGAAGCCAAATTAAATGGTTGCAGTTGTGGCACCAGCAACAGTCATGACTTCGGGGAACATACTAGTACGGCGTTCCCCGTTGAGTCTTGTCTGGGCCGTCGTAATTTTCTTCATCCTCCAGACAGCAGTTTCTAGATATGCATGCTCCGCCTGCCGCTGCTCTCTTGTTGCCGGGCTGAGAATTAACCCGAAGTAATTTACCGTACTGAACGATGAGCGGGCGCTGGAGAATTGGTTGTCTTCACATTAGTTACCACGGGGTTAAGGGTTACATGCCAGGATTGAGCTAGCGACTAGTTTATTAACGTACTTGGTGAAGGTGGCGTTTATGGGGGTGTAGTACGTCCTCGTATAGTCCTGCAATGCACACATTCACGTGACATGAGGACCAGTGCCAGAAAGGTCAGTAAGCTTCTCCTGGTGAAATCTTCGTTTGGTTTGGTTTAGTTTGCGCCTTGAATACCCCAAAGCGATTAAGGCTATTACAGACGCTTTAGTGGAAGGCTCCGGGAATTTCGACCACATGGGGTTCTTTAACGTGTACTAACCGCGCAGCACGCAGGCGTCTAGCTTCTCGCCTCCATCGAAAAGCGGCCTCCGCGGCAGGGATTCGACCCGCATCCTTGGGCACAAAAGTCGAGCGCCCTAACCACTGCACCACCGCGGCGAGGCGATGCAATGTTCGTGTTGTAATATGTATTTGCTCTTAGATAATCAGCGCAAGAAATGTCCAACCTATGGGCTATGTAATTCGATCTGTTTTGTGCAGCCTTCTTGCAGAATGAACTACTCGAGAGCAGTTTAATCCGAGCAGATTAAATCTTCAAGCGATAACCTTCAAATCACGTCGTAGGTCTCGAGAGTGTGGGACGTTCCTCTCCGCGCCTAGCTTGGTGCACCCCGCTGCGCTGTGACCGCAGCTATTATAGCTTCCTTGGCATTCACGGCGTAGGGAACGCATCGCGCGGCGGGGGTTGTCGGGGGTCAGCCGCGTTCTGTGGGAGGAGGAGGAGGCGTCGGTCAGGGAAAGAACAGAGGAATGAAAGAAAGTAAAACAAAAAATAACGAGGGGGGGTCCTCGGCGCGCGCGAAATCGGTGACCTTGCGTCCGCCACAAAGAGCGCGGCGCCGTGAACCGGAAGATCATCATATGCGCGGGCAAAGAATCCGCCGGCAGAGAACAAGGCCGGTCGACGATGTGCGTGTGTGTGGCGTCCACGACTGTGGAGGCTCAGGTAGGAACACCGCATGATGTCCGCTGTTGCGTCGGCGGTTTAATGCGCTATGCACCGCCCCGTCATTCTGACGACTTCGTGTCGTTGGCTGCTTTTCCTCATATTCTGTTCTGGCGTCGTTGGCGGAGTGGTGGGGGACGGCCATATTCTGTTCTGGCGTCGTTGGCGGAGAAGGGGGGGGGGGGGGCGGCCATATAGCCGTTGTTATGCGTTATGTCTTCCGCGGATGTTGCGTCTGGCGGGCAGAGACGTCCGCTTCACATACTGGCGAATAATGCGTTGTACATGCGAAAGCGTCGGGGCCCCTTTATTGTTTGATGCTTGGCTGTCGGAGCCCCGATTTTCGCTGATTTTGAAATCAGGAGTCAAAAATAAAGGAATCCAAATTTCCCCTAGATGTTTGCGTAGAAATAAATTTTCAAGGCCGAATTTTCATTTCAGCATCGCATGCGCTGTCGGCTAACAGCGGTCAGGGATTTGCTCCTTAACCTGGCCTGTGCTATGTAGTAGTAGTAGTAGTATGTGGTTACTTTTATTATTATTTTTATTATTATTATTAATTTTATTATTAAAAGGAAGGGAAAGGTGTTTGTCAGCCCCGGTATCAGCTGTCGGCAGCACGTGAACTGGGGCGGCGGAAATAAAAAGATAGCGAAGGGTAGAGGAAATCAAAGAGGTGAGCGATAAAGAGAAAGGAAAGGGTAGGTAAAAATAAAACAAAGATAAATACATACACTATGGCACAATGTACAGTAGTTTGCTAGAGGCCCGCCCGCAGATGTCATAGGTGACTCGGCACATCGGGCGGGCCTCCGCAATAGTTCAGAAGCACGATCCGCGCGCGTGCTGTGTCTATGTCACTGTTTTGCATGTACACTTCTGGTGGAGGAACGAGATGACTTAAGTTGCTTATGGTCGCGTTTGTTGTTATGGTGCTTGCAGCCTGTCGGGAGTAGTAATAGTATGCCTATACTTTAGGCGTCGAACTAAGCGCCCAGCATGCCGGTAGCCGAACAGACCTTTGTCAGCTAAATCTTCGGTGTTGACTGTTGACTGCAACCAGTTGTCGGAGTCGGTGACCTCCGATCAACCTCTGCACTGTATACTAGAGTCAAAACACATGCCCATCGTATGGCCGTGAATACAGGAAGAACGCTTAGGCTTTTGCCGTCGTGTACACGCAGGTGTTAAAACAGCTGCTATTGGAGTCTGCTACGAGCAGGTGCAGAGAACTCCCGCTGCACCAATCCAACATGCTTAGGCGTCAGGCGCACACCACCGTCCAGCTGGCAACATGACGATGCCCAGAAAATACAAAATATGGAAAGAGAGCGAAGCGGCAGTTACCACATGCTCTACGGCACAAACTACACAGGTCTGGAAACTGCGTGTCTCACGCTCGTTGCATCTACGAAATTTATCGAATTCGAAATAACCGCTATCGCCCTGCACTGAATTGTATGGTTGATTTGGTTAATGGGGTGCAACATTCCATAGCTACTCAGGCTATGAAGGATGTCTTAGTGGAGGGCTCCGGAGATATTAAGGGGAAAGCCTTTATAATAGAAGCTCATGGGTGTGCGCAGATAGTGTCCGTTCGCAGAGGGTGTCACACCGTCCATGTCGAAGAATGACGTGAATTATAGTAAAAAAAAAATGGTTATATGAGGAAGATGGCGAAAAAATGTCTATGAAAATTTCATTGATGTGGAGTAATTAATTAGAGCCAAAAAGTCAATTCTACGTCGAAATTGGGCAAAATACGTAAAAATTGTACAAAAAGGAAAACGTGCATTAATGTTGCAAAGCTCTAAGTCGGACTTCGCCATTGCGTTACGACATCGAAAGCTGTAAAGAGTAAAGGAGGAAAAAAGTATTAAAGGAGAAGAAAAGGTGAAAACAGTAAATAAAGAGAAAAATAACCAAAAGAGAATGAAGCAGAAAGAGTAAAAAGAGAAAAAGGAAGAAAAAGAAACAACAACAAAAAAAAAGAAGTAAACGAGTGAAAAAGCCGCAGATGAGTGCAAAGAGTCGGAGGAAATAGGCTTTCGCCTTACCGCACTTGAGAAAGATCGACGTGTGTCCACCGAATTTTCGATCCCCTGGGGCTCTTCTAATGTGCGGTGACATCGCACAGTATACAGGGGACTGTTGGGGGGGGGGGGGGTCTATAGCCACTGCAACATTTTGATGGGTGGCCTATATCTGTTCATATCCCTCGCCGATCTTTATTATGATAAACTCCGCGACCATAACCGCTTGCGATCAGTGGGTGCACGTCCACAAATATACGTCGCTGCTGCCATTGACATTGCAGAGATCGTTTGGTCGTAAGGTAAGGCTGTACACGTACATAAAATCTGGCTATTTCAGAGACGCCGCTTTATGATGCCTCTCAAATAGTCTCCGAAAAGCGCTGTTCTTCGACGTGCATCAAAATATTCGCAAGCTCGAACTTTTTTTTTTCTTTTCTTTTTTTCGTGCGTGTAGTTCGGCGTGATCAAAACAGAACTGCCACCTCGGCCGGCTGTCTTCCAACCCTGGGTAGCTCTCTGCCGCAGTACACTCTTCATCGGCCGTGTAGCAACGGTGTATCGTTTTGATCGCCCCTCCTTGACGAGAGCCGCTGCAGCGTTCACACGCCCACCGCGTGCTTCTTTCACGAGCTGCGCGTGGCAGTTGACGTCGCTTCTCGGCGTGCAAATGCGTCCCACTTTTGACAGGGCGCGCACTGACGGAGCAGCGCATCTGTTAGTAGCCCTGACGACGCCTCCGCGGTCGAGGCCAGTTTTTATCGGCGTCGCAAGCGGTTGTTGTTGTTGTGGCTGTAGGAAGAAGGAAAGGAAAATGCACGGGCCTGCAGCTGAGCTCTGTAGCTCTGTAGCTGCGGAGGTGGCTCTGTAGCTGAGCCACCTCCGCTGCCTATCTGATTAATTTGTAAATCTGATTAATTTGTAGGAAGGGAAAGGCGCTGTAACTGTCTCACTTGTTTTCTGTGGACACCGCTACTGCGCTGTAAGGGAAGGGAGGAAGGTGGGAGTGAAAGTGGAAAGAGAGAAAGAGGAGCCGTAGTGGAGGGCTACGGAGTAATTTCGACCACCTGGGGATCTTTAACGTGCGCTGACATCGCACAGCACACGACGCCTCTTCGTTTCGCCTCCATTGAAACGCAGCCGCCGAGGTCTGGTTCGAATCCGGGAACTCCGGCACAGTAGTCGGGCGTCTTACCACTGCACCACCCCGGCAAGGCCCTCCGCTGCCTCGTGTGGACAGAAGGGAAAATAGAGAAGAAAGAAAAAGAAGAAGGAGAAAAGGACGCGCTCCGCAACAACAGCCGTCGTCCACCACCGAAGAGGTGGCGGGTGCAATGACGGCCTACAACAGGTAAAAATCGGACAGGCTAGCCCCCGCCGCGAGCGGCAGTGACCTAACTGTCCCCGCCCCCAATCAGGGAGAACCTGCGAGGAGCTTCGTCGAATGTACACAGCTAACATCGCGACCTTGCCGCAACCATGCTCTTCGCAGCCGGTGCAAAAGGAAGGGGTTGGCAAAGCCGGAAGGGACGCGAGGGCTCGGTCAACCGCGCGTAAACCGAAGCGCCGATCGAAGTGACGGCTGTGACCCTTCCGCGTATGCGTGCCTGTATATGGTGCAGCAAACGCGCCGCCATTTCGCGGGCTTCGTATACAGACATTTGCCCAGACACGCGGACCGGGATTATATGTACGAGATGCCTGTCCCTCCCTTCTGGTTTACAACCGGTTCGCTCTTTCTCTGCGCTGTCGGGACTGAGCGTAGTGCTGCAGGCTCCGATTTATCTAGCTCGCAATTATCCCGGATCAAGAGGTTTTATTTTGCCTCTTGGAGAAGCCTAGGTCTGCGCCTCTGCCTGTCCTTGAACCTCGCCGGTGCGTATTTCTTATAAAGCGCGAAGTGCAGTGCACTCCTGCGTGTTTACTTATACGTATGCGATAGCGCTTCGGAGACTGCTATCGCTGTGGAGTTGGACGTGGATTACAGTACGAGAGAGAGAGAGACCGTGTAACAAAGACGCGTGGTCTTCGGTGTGTTGTTCATGTGGCAACGTTGCTTTTCTTTCTCTCTCTCTCTCTCTTTTAGCAGTCGGGTATTGTAAGACGCATTACTGCTTTCTTGTTTGGTCAGAGACGTACCCATCCAAACCCTCTGATCAGCTCTTTACGTGGAAGTACAGGCATGGTTAAGACGGACTGCATGGTTAGTGCATGTTTTCGGAAGCATGGGACAATACACGCAGACAAAGGCAGGCGGAAGGCTAGTCGTGCACTGCATCTGATCTTACGATAAGGCGTAAGCCTTATATGGCTCATGAGATAATTCTTGTCTCTGTCACGTCGGAGGCGAAAAGCAAGGCGCCCGTGTGCTGTGCGACGTCAGTGCACGTTAAAGAACCCCAGGTGGTCGAAATTTCCGGAGTTCTCCACTACGGCGTCTCTCGTAGCCCGAGTCGCTTTGGGACGTTAAAACCCCACAAACCAAACCATTCTGTCGCAGCAGTTGCCCGCGTGGGTTGCGTGACGCAGTAGAGCCAATTGTTTTGGAGAGAGAGAAGGTAGATGATTCGAGTTTCTGAGTACGGTCAATGCTTCGAATCCTTACTTAAGGCCTGGGGCGTGAACCAACGGGTAACGTGTAGGGTTCGAATGCCAGAAAACATCGTGGGTTTGAGTCTGAAGAGGGGACGAGGGTTCGAGTTCCTGTGACGCTAGCAGTTATCGAGCCATCGAAGTGTCGTTGCGAAGAGGAGTTTACTGCAATAGCCATGCTTACGTGCATACCAAAACAGCCAGTGTTACGTTTCTCCACCGAGAAGTGGGACAGCTGACGCGGCCACCGC
>JAJIZL010018843.1:88450-107467 GCA_023969395.1 Amblyomma maculatum
ATATATATATATATATATATATATATATATATATATATATATATATAGTTAACGTGAATTCGTTTAGCCAGTAGCGTTACGTAACCGACCGGCGTGCTTTCTGAAGCGCACGAATGGGACGTTTGGCGTGTTTTATATATACGCGGCGCAGACGTGGGACACTTTCAAGTTCCGGCGTTTAAGAACACGCACCGACTTTTCTTTTGAACGCTGCTAACGCTAAACGCGCTTTCACTAACCGCGCGTAACGTGCAGTTGAATAACTAGTTTCGCTCGGTGAAACTGAACAAAGGAGAATGGACCGGCATCTCGTTAACCTCTAGTTATGCGTTGTTGGCGGGACCCTTGGTGCCATTCAACAAACCACGTCCGTGTCTGGGCGGCAGTAGCGGTATAGGCATATAGGCGAACCCGCAGAGGCCGCTGGGCGCACCGCCGAAGCATTTTGCGATGCGGTTAGCGCGTTGGCACAGTCTGCGTGTGCTTGTGTGTATCCAGGCTGTTTCCCACAATTACGCGCGTGCCTTGTCTCCGCGTGTGCTGCGCGCGGGTCGCATGCGTAGTCTGTCCCGTCCATCTCTCTCTTTCTCTCGTCATCTCCCCAGGCTGGCCGTGAGAATGCACCCGAGGGTGTATAAGCGCTCTGTACGGCTTCTTATTATTTTTTTTTGTTCCTTGTTAGTTTCTTTATGTGTAAGTGTGGCTGGCTTTTGTCTTTAGCCTTTTTTTTTTTCTTCTCTCGGGTTGGAGAGGGTGCCACTTGTGAGCTCCGCATATTTGCGACCCCTTTGTCTTCTTTTCCCGTGCGACGAGAGTACGGTGGAGGACGCGTTTGACCTTGCGAGCTGCTGCTGCCGTGCGGCCACCATCTCGGTGTGTGCGGTGCACAACGTTGTTCTCGTAGCTACGTGAACGTACGGTTAACGGGAAACGGCGGGTGCGGACAGGGAGAAATTACGCTTCTGGAGTGGGAAGCTTCGTTGTAAGCAGAATTCGAACTCTGAGGAGTCGTGGGCAGCAGGAAGGAAATTCCCCACTCAGTAAAATAAGAAAGCAAGGAAACAAACGCGCCCTCCGGCGGGCCGAAGAAGTGAGGATGGCGTATATACACCCGCGTGCATTGTAAAACACATTTGCATTTTACGAACTTTAAAAGAAAAAAATAAACTTCCACAATGCCTTTTGAAGGAGCAGAGACACCAAATTTTCATTGCTTATAATTTTGTCTGGAATTTTGCGCTACACGTTAGCAAACATGAACAGTTACGCGGAACACGCGAAAGAGTGCTGAGCAGTGTATGATTGAACATTTTCACCGACGTATAGTTTCGGCTTCAACTGTCGTACGACGGCTGTAATGCCATTGGTGCTCTGAGGTCACGTGGTGCGTTCGCGCCTTATGAAAGCATTGCGAATGGAGCTAGAGCTCGACGGCAGTTCCACCTTTGGGTTTTACCGCATAGATCCGTGGCTGCTCATGTTAAGTTTGGCTATGGAGCGAAAAATTTTCTTTGATAACCTTAGAGCATGGTCGTGTGACAGCGTGGGATGCACTGTTGGAAGTCCACGTACGTATAACATTCCTCTCAAGAGCTCAGTAATTGCGCTGTCCTCATGACGCAAGGCGCCAAATATCTTCGAAATCATTATCGGTATATTAATCGTAGTATAATTTAAATTACGATTTTTTTTTGCGCGCACTTATTTGCATATATGCGGGCCTTATAAAATGCTAGTTAGTGCCTTTATAGCACAGACGATGGAGACACGTATATAGGAAGAGCTGTCGCACTTGCGTGGCTCCAAAATGTTCCGTGTACATTTAGCGGAACGCCGATAGTTGAAAATTGTGTTTGGTTTTTACGCCGGCAAACCGAACTTCTTGCTCAGGTCTGACGAGGTTGTGTGGCAACATGACGGATGCGGGCCGCTCTGGTTGCATACCCGTGTATATTTGCCACGTTATGCAGATCAGTGAACTTCGCCGTACGTACGCCTCAGCCATGGGCGCGCGCCTTCTGTTTCACTTGCGATGGAGTTCGCGCCCGTAGCTTACGCACACGAACTCTCAAAATGTGGCCGCACTTTGAGGCCTCGCAATAAGTGCAAATGATACACATATAGAGATCTTTGTATTGTTGTTGTTGTAGCTGTAGGAAGAAGGAAAAGAAAATGCACGGGCCTGCTACTGACTCTGTAGCTGAGCCACCTGATTTAAAAAACTGATTTATTTATTGGAAAGAAAAGGCGTGGTAACTGTCTCACTTGTTTTCTGTGGACACCGCAACCGCGCCGTAAGGGAAGAGAGGAAGATGGGCGTGAAAGTAGAAAGAGAGAAAGAGGAGACGTAGTGGAGGGCTACGGAGTAATTACGACCACCTGGGGATCTTTAACGTGCGCTGACATCGCACTAGCACACGGACGTCTCTTCGTTTCGCCTCCATCGAAACGCAGCCGCCGAGTTCGGGTTCGAACCCGGGTACTCCGGCGCAGTAGTCGGGCGTCTTACCACTTCACCACCCCGGCGGGGCAGCTGAGCCACCTCCGCTGCCTCCTGCGGACAGAAGAGAAAATCGGGAAGAAAAATAAAAAAAAGAAGAGGGAGAGAAAGACGCGCGCCGCAACAGCCGTCGTCCACCACCTCAGCGGTGGCGGGTGCCACGACGGCCTACAATTCAAATTGGTGGCTGGCTAGCCCCCGCCGCAAGCGGCGTTGACCTACCGTCCCAGCCCTGTAGGGCCAAGAACAGCCACCCTTCACCACCTCCCTCTGTAAGCGCTGATTGAGGTGCTGCCACATACCATCAGTATCTCTCTCTCTTCATGGTCAGTGTTGATTTGCGGTGGCGATGAAGATGGTTCCATCCAGGCCATACTGTATATAATATATGTAGGCGCACGCACAGCCTTTGTCAAAAATACAGTCTAGCTTCGAGATTGAATGCTGAGGACGAGACTTCTCGTCACCTTCTATGTTGCGAATGCTGGATATGCGCTACGAGCCAGCCTTGTTACAGGGCATGGAAGAAAACCTCTTGGTCCGTATATTTTTTTACATAGACTGTACGTCCTTTACGTCGTCATCTGGGGACTTGACGCGATGTACCACGTACAGATGGTAGTGTACAGTTGATATCTGTCTGTATACTGATTCTTGTTGCCATGTAAACATAACTGGATGTCTTTGACGGTCTAATTAAAACGAGGTGATGTTTTTCAGTCCTCGACAGAAAATTTTCGATGTCAGCGCTTTTGAACTGTTGTGTAAGGAAATACGCCTGGAATGTTATAACTGCTATGTATACGTATATGCTATATTTTATATATATATATATATATATATATATATCTTTCTTAAGAACGTGTAGGAATGCAATTTGTAAGCCACTAATTACGTTTGTATTGGCTTGACGGGCCGGCAGTATAATAACGAAATTGTGTTGGGAACGATCTTCAAGCTTTTCCTCAAAACGCGCGAGAAGTGCGGAAAAGCTGGATGATGACGTCATTTCAGATTTCCGCTGCGTTCTCCTGCATGCCGCCTAACAAGCGCTCCGCGGGCTTTGCCTTCGAAGGCGTCGGCTTTCTTTAAGGCGAAAACCTTTCTTTCCTTGTGGCTAGAAAGTACGACCACGAAACGTCCTTCGCACCTGCCAATCATCCAGAGATCGATAATAATGAAATCAGTCACTGTTAGTAATAGGTAGTCAGGGTCATAGTTACAATGTCTGTTTTTGTGCCAGTTAAATGTAGACGACGCCACTGCATTGCAGCACGTTAGAAGGCTTAAAACCCCTACCACCTCGAATGTTTGTTCTCGTCAAAAAAAAAAAAAAAAAAAAAAAAAAGGTACCTGCGTTGAAACTGTCGCTGCCATGCGTCACGTTTTCATCGGACCCCCGCGCCCGCGTGACCCCTGGTCAATTCCGTGCCCATGCACCGCCAACTCCCGGCCACAGCGTTTCGATGGAGGAGGTACGCGAAAGGCGCCCGTGTAGTGTGCTCTCCCCTGATGGGGTTGGTACAGGTGGGTCACCGCCGCTTGCGGCGGGGGCTAGCCTGGCGCCGAATTTTTATCTGTTCTAGGCCGTAATTGCACACGCCACCGCTGGTGGTGGACGACGGCTGTTGTTGCGGCGCGCGTCTTTCTCTCCCTCTTCCTTTTCTTTCTTCTCTATTTTCTCCTCTTCTGTCTGCACGAGGCAGCGGAGGTAGCTCAGCTACAGAGCCAGTAGCAGGCCCGTGCATTTTCTTTTCCTTCTTCCTACAGCCACAACACACAGCACACCGTGTGGTGTGCGACGTGAACGCACGTTAAAAATCGTAAATTAGTAAAAATTAATCCCGAGAATACCTTCATGACGGCGTCCGCGCAGTAGCCCGTATGTCGCTTTGTGAAGTAAACCACCTTTCCTGCTTGGAAATGGTACCACAAAAGCGCAAGTTTAACCCTTATTTCGATATCCTGAAGCAGTTCGAATTGTAAAGCTGCTCATCAGGCTATGATTTTAATCTCACGTCTTATGGAAAGCAGCGCGCCCTGCAGCAGGTAAATTCGACGAGAACGAATATTACTGCGAGTTTCTTTCTTCTTGGTGGAACCTGTGATTCAAGAACATCTGGGAATTGGCGGAGAATGCGCGAACGACGCGCATGTTTACCTGCAGGCTCCGCTATCAGGGAGCGTCCCGGATGCAACTGATTTCCATTTTCGTCGTCGAGGTGCCGTCCAACTCGTCCGCGTGCAGGAACAAACCCGTGTAAAAATACGACGAACGGGGAACGCCCATGTCGCGAGACGTCTAAATCTGGCCGGCAGTTAAGCTTCGACCCA
This sequence comes from Amblyomma maculatum, assembly GCA_023969395.1. Classification (NCBI taxonomy): domain Eukaryota; kingdom Metazoa; phylum Arthropoda; class Arachnida; order Ixodida; family Ixodidae; genus Amblyomma; species Amblyomma maculatum. The sequence continues at coordinate 93,285 of JAJIZL010018843.1, forward strand.
AATTGATCTACGATTGTGGCACGCGCGGAAAGCCCTTAGCGCAACGCCTCTGACGCCATTGCGGAGAAGACGGCGACGACGACCTTCGTTTGACCTTCGTAAATGCGCCATAAATAAAGACGTCTCTTTCAATGACCCGTGGTGGCAGCCAGCGCCGCCCACTGTTCCGACGGCTTCGCGACCTCACGTTTAAGACGTTGACGTCTAGCGAGCGCAAGCAGTCTCTGCAGAGTTGGTGGTCGACAAGGAAGCGTGCGTTTCTATAAGGGGGGGCCTCTTCGACTGCCGGAGTTACGCGCTTTAAAGAACCCGCAATTACGGGGTCGCGCTGCGACCGCGCCTTCTTGCGTGTACCGTGCCTCGCAGAGTGCCTTCGCATATATATACACTATATACGAGCGAGACTCAAGTTCGCGTCGTCGACGCGTCTATCTTCGTTCCATATATAGCTGGACGCGGGTACGCCGTCTGCCTGTCCATCTGGAAGGTCGGCCCCTGCTGCCGTTCGTTGCGGTGCGTTCTCTGTGTATACCGCGCTGACAGGCCGAGGAGAGGCATTTTGCCGCGCGCCGCTCGTCACTCCACTCTTTTCACTTTTCCAACCCACTTCTTGATCTTTTTAGCTTTCTGTGAAGGCGGTTTTATAAACGACTGGTGTGCGTGCGTGCGTGCGGCACGTATACTATTCTCAATGGCCGCGTACTTCGGCGAAAGCGATCCGCGGTCGTCTCTTCTCGCGGCTGCTGAGCGGCCTCTTTGGAGCGCGCCGCAGTGACCGCATTGTTGTCTTCTTCTTCTTCTTCGTACTCTTCATCTTGCACGTCTGCCTGGGGGATTCCCCGTGGCTCACCGCTCTTCTTCGCTTGCGTGCTGTGTCCGAGCGTATAAAACTCGTTCGCGGAGTTCCTAAAGCTTCTATACAAACTCTGACCACTCGAAGGTGTGGTTTCCAGTCTCCATGGACTGTCTGGAGTTTTATTACTCTTTCTGACGAACAGCAGTGGTCTTTTTGTGACGACTGATGTCGCGGTCTGCGACTTTTTGTTCAGGAGAAAGAAGGAGGAGGAGGAGGAAACAACTTTATTCAACGCACTATTAAGCGTCGAGAATGACCTAGGCCAGAGTCACCAAGGCCAACTGGGCCTTCAGCTGGTCAGAAGCTAACCAAGCCCGCCAGGGGGGGGGGGGGGGGGGGGGGGGGGGGGGGGGGGGGGAGTGACTGTATTGCAACAGGGCAGGAAAACATGCAGTGTTCTAAGTTTGCAATGATGTTCAGAACAATTTGGGCATGTGGGGGAATGTCTGTTTCGGCATAGAAATGATCGCGCATGAGTAAGGAGGAGAAAGAAGAATAAGCGGCGCGAAAAAGGGCGCAGAGAAGGTGAAGGGTTGAGGAGAAAGCATGTACCGATCCAATTAACACCTCGGCCACTAGGTTCTCGCTGGAATGTTTAGTCCGATTGCGTGATGCCTTGCTTCAGATGCTTGAGCTGTTGCTTATTTGCTTTTATTGCTGCGTAAGCGTTAGCAGAACAGAATGATGTGTCTGGCGAGGGTCCTTTATAGGCCTTCATTGCTGAGGGGCGTTAGTTACTGTAGCGCGAACGAAAGTATACCGAACTCCTTTCTGGTTCGTAGCACCGCAACAATGGAGACGGCGCGTATAGTACATATGCATTGATTATTGGTGCCCCAATTGGTGCTATCGGTCGCAGTTTATTTTCAAGCTCCAGCATGATTTTATCGCTACTCTAGCAAACGCCCTCGGACTGATCATAAAGGTCACTCCCCGCGGTGTCGGGTGTTCTCACGAACATGACACGATGTGCAGAAGCGCCGGAGATGTGCATGTATATGTATATTTCTTTTTTTCGAAAGAGAACGGGAAGTACAGCTCCTTGACCCTTCATGTTTGTCTAAGGAGTAATTGCAATAAAGTACAGTCTTTGTCAAAAATACACGAACCCCAAGGTTTGTTGTAAGGTATACCCTGTAACGAGGCTTGTTTCCAATATCCAGAGTTCTTATCTTGGAGGCGACGAGAAATCTCGTCATCTTCCTTCTAGAATGCAAGTATTCCAGGAGCCCTGTTAGTGGGCTTAGAAGCAAAATCTTTGGGCTGTAAATTTTCGACAAATACTGCATCTTACTGCGTCTACGGCTATTAATATATTACATAGGCACAGCTGTGTGGCAGACGCGCCGCGGTGGCTCAGTGGTTGGCACTCCACTATTGAGCCCGGAGACCCGGTCTCGATCAGACCGCGGCGGCCACGTTTGGGTTAAGGTGAAAAACCCAAGGCGCTCGTGTATTGTGCGATTTCAGTACACTTTAAAAGATCATCAAGAGAGGCCGAAGTTGTTCGGAGCCCCCCCCCCCCCCCCCCCCAATTTTGAACCAACATGGACTCCCTACACCACGGTGAACGATGAAAGGCCCAAGCCAAGCAAATTCAGCAAAATGTCATACGACGCAGAACAAACATTCGGTACGCTGGGCCAGCCCCTACCAAGGTCGTCACAACCAACTTCGGAGTCGAGATAGCCAGCGCCAGGGTCCAAAGCCGAAGCATAGTGGACGCCTATTAAGTCGCAATCGCGCTTGCCGTCAAGCACGCTCACACCACTGAGCAAATGAATACAATCTTGAGCGACTCTCAGCAAGCCTGCAAAGCGTACCTCAATGGGGAACTCTATCAAGCGGCCGCTCACATCGTGAGAAATCACACTCCTTGTACACACACCCGCCACAGTATTCTGTGGATCCCGGCACACGAAGGCATAGAGGGCAATGAGGCGGCTGACAGGATAGCTCGAGGTCATACATTCCGAGCCCCGTCACTGTCCACCTCCGAACCATCGTCTCCACTAGCATACGGCGAAATAATAAACTACCGTAGACATTGTCAGGAAGCCACTATATGGCGAAACGTGCAACCCCGCACACTACCAAACCCAACCCGACACAATAAGATTTGGCCCGCGCAACATCCCACAAATGCATGTCCGGCCTGCGGAGAGATGTCCGACATCCTCCACATGGTTTGGAACTGTCCCGGACTACGTAAATCATACGGTTTACAGAAATTCCCACTGCTCCCCATGAACAGCGGGAAGCGAAGCTGGCTCATACAGAGCTCCCTTCAGCGCCAACTGATCGGTCAGGCCTGGAGGGCCGTATTCGCCAATGGTTTCCCGGACCTGGGTGAACCACCCGCGTAATTACTTTGTAAAATTAAAGTTTATTCTCTCTCCTGTATACGGCGTCCCTCGTGGCCTGAGTCGCTTAAGAACGTTAGACCCCATTAACCTAACCAAACGAACAGCCGTGGAACAACCAGGTGGGCTGCGGTTCCAAGGGAGGAGCGCCCCTGCCACACCGAATGCGCTCGCGCCGAAACTGAGGCGGTATAAGATTGTAGCGGCTTAAAGTTTCCTAGAACCGCATGGCAGAGTTTAGCTTGCGCAATTTTTGGTCCTGCGGCGAGACGGGAGTGTGCACCGGAAACTGTGGTATATGTAAACACCGCACGAAGCTGTTGCAATATACACACGTTGTGAAGGGAGCACGTTGCCGCGCGTACGCGCAGAGAGCCCCGCCTGCGTAAACTTAAGAAGCGATCGCGTGCGTGGCTTTTCTGCGTATCACCGGGGCGTGTACAGTGTTTGCATACATTGGGCGTGTACGCTGTGGGGGCTCGCGAGCGGCGCTTGCAATCGGTCGACGACACCGGTTCGTCGTCACCCGCGCGAACTGGAGCACCGCCCGGCTCCCGGCGTACGCGATGACACCCCCCCCCCCCCCCCCCCACCACACACACACCTTCTCTTTCTGCGTCTCACTTACTACTAGTATGCAGCGTCCGTCGCTCAGTGCGCAGAGATTGGCTTCGGTTAATCGACGCACTAATCGCCGAGCTGTTCGCGTGTCGCCCTATGAATATCTGCGCGAATAAACGGGACACGAGGAAGACGGACAGAACGAGTACTATTTGCGCTCCTGTGGCGACCCGTTTATTTGCTGCTAATGTTGTGCGTAATAACAAACCAGCCATAGTTCAACTTCGCAGTCTATTTGCACTCGATTAGTGGGCTTACGCCGAGAGGGCCCTAAATGACAAACAGCAGTCGCGGAAGGACGAACAGCTTGCCGCTATATATACGACACGGTTCCTGCTCTGCGAAAGTGGACGCTGACGGAGATGGAAGACCTACGCATCAGTGACAGCCGCGGACTTCGCCGAATGCAAATACTCGTTAGAACTATGAGCCAATGTAGGGCGACCCGTCATTAACCGGTGCCTCCCTCAGAGACTTGAGCTACGCGGCACCACTGTTCAGCGAGGCAGGTGGCGTTGGAGATCTCCTCGTGGCCTGCAGCCAGTGCAGTCTCTACTAGGCATATCGTCTCCGTGACACGTACGTATCCACACACTCGCGGCATGCAAGAGAAGCAGCAGCAACATTGAGCTTTTGGTCCAACCCGCTACTTACAAGGAATCGGATCCCTTGTGTACCTATATATATATATATGAACGCGCCTGTATCAAGCAATGTTGCTCTGTATGACAGCCGTATGGGCTCGCCCTGTGGCGGGGCGTTCTCCTCGCGTCCCGCGTCAGACATCTCGTTCATCCGTGTATGAAACCGTATAACTCGTGACACGTGTTTGGGTTCCTCGATTGCCGACATTGCGGCCGTGGGAGAACACATGCATGTTACACGACTTTATGCTCGCGGAGCGCGTTGTTGTGTCGTGGACGCTCTCACTGGCCGCAGGCTTGTGCTGCCTTTCGGGATTTACTCTCACAAGACGCAGAGCTTTCGTTAAAACATATCTGAGCGTTAGCACTGTGCCACTGTAATGTACGTGACTTCATCGTCCAGGGTGCTCCGTTCACGCTGTTCTCGTTTAGTGCGACTTGTTGTGTTTGTGGCTGTAGGAAGAAAGAACAGAAAATGCACGAGCCTGCTATTGACTCTGTAGGTGAGCCACCTCCGCTGCCTCATGCGGGCAGAAGAGAAAATAGACAAGAAAGAAAAAAGAACAGGTGGAGAAAGACGCGCGCCGCAACAACAGCCGTCGTCCACCACCACCACCTCAGCGGTGGCGGGTGCAATGACGGCCTATAACAGATAAAATTCGGTGGCTGGCTAGCCCCCGCCGCAAGCGGCGTTGACCTACCGTCCCAGCCCCGTAGGGCCAGGAACTGCCACCCTTCACTTGAACAAAAGCGATGCTGTCAGGACTCTGCATGCTGCCCATCACGGAGATGTATTCCATCTCTGTAGAAGAGTGTTAATCGCTTTACGCCCTCCGTTCCTTAAGATGTCAGGAGGACCGCCCATCGCTTGTTTCTCATGATGTTTGGAGCGCGCTGAGCTTTGCAGAGGCCAATAGATCCGGCGGCGCTTAAAGCTGTGTTCAGCGTCGGGAGCGGTGCTCGTTGAAGACATAGACAAGCCCATGGCTCGGTTCCTGCACCGGAGTGTTCTTGTAGCATGAACGGACGGTAACCTGTGACGTGTTGTCCAAGACATTCCCTGATCGGTATACGTCGTTCATTTGCCAAAGACCGTGCCGCACGCGCTCTGCATGCCAGGCATACTTTAGTTTTTACATTGAAGTGGCCTTACATCAGTGGCCTCCAGTCGAAGCTAGGCAGGCTCGGATATGGAGGAATGTTACATGCCAAGTGGTCAGGCGTATTATAGGAGCGCGGACAGTATAATGTTACATAGGTGGATGTTACCTCTTTCAAGCAAATCTATAGGAGCACAATTTGGCAAGGAGAAAATGACGGATTTTTGAGGAAGTTTAGGAGATGAAACTCTTTTTTTTTTTTTTTTTCAAACTGCTGCAGGAACAAAAGCGCAAAAAATATAGATATTTTTCTTTTGTTGCTTTAATGAAGGGAATTTTCTGTTTTGGCGTATACAACACCACTGGGCGCATATTGGACGTCGTTGCTTACGAATCCGTTAGCTGCACCTCGAATGAGTTGGGAGAAGGTGGCGCGCGTAGCGAGGCGGTAACTGTTCGGAGTTTTTTTTTTTAGTTTTTTTTTTTTTTGTTCATGAACCATATCGTGCGTGACCTGCGCGTGCCGCACGGCACGACGACTGTTGGCAAACAACGTAACCTCGGGACGTTTCATTTCGACAAGCCGCTGCGCAAGCTGACACATATTCCTCTCGGCGTGGAAAACGTCTCTTAGAACTGCGTACACCATACTGAGGCGGTCCTCGGCGCGTTTTCATGGGTCTGTGTGCTACTGTACAGTCGCGGAGCTGAAGGTACCGCGCCTTATTAAGACGAAAGCCTTTAATGGCCCATACTGTTGTTGTGGCTGTGGGAAAAAGGAAAAGAAAATGCAGGGCCCTACTACTGGCTCTGTAGCTGAGCCACCTCCGCTGCCTCGTGCAGACAGAAGAGAAAATAGACAAGAAAGAAAAGGAAGAGTGAAAGAAAGACGCGCGCCTAAACAACAGCCGTCGTCCACCACCGAAGCGCTGGTGGGTGCAATGACGGCTTACAACAGATAAAAATTCGGTGGCTGGCTAGCCCCCGCGGCAAGCGGCGTTGGCCTACCGTCCCAGCCCCGTAAGGCCAGGAACAGCCGCCCTTCACCAGCTTTCGTCATTCTCCTCTTAAGAGACATCTAAGAGACCCTGCAATTTTTATTTAATAAATAATATTTGTATGCCTTTTAGCAGCAATATATTTCTTTGTGAAGATGCAGCGTTTTTATACGACCAAGAGCTCGGGTCTCTCTCTTTTTTTTTCCCTTTATTATCGCCTGAAGGCCCAGTTCCGTCTCTCACTTGAAGGTGTCGTATTGCGTCAGCGGGGATTCCAACATAAATGGACGCTAGTCGGACACAAAGCGCTTCGGCCGATTGACATCGACGATCGTTTCTCAATGTCATTGTCATTGCACGATGGTGATGTAGCGGTGCTGCTTTGGCAAGCGCGTCGATCGACGCGGCTGATTCGGAGGGCGCCGCAAGAGTGCGCGCGGCCACAGAGCGTGCGTCATTGCGCCAGTCTGAGACGGCAGATACGCACATAAGCGACTGCTTAGCCTTGGCGAGGCCACTGGCTTAGTAAGGGCCCAAACACGCAGCACTGCGCGCGGGATGTGTGACAAGTGCAGTGCAGAACGGCACGCTCTTCTGTGTTCGAGTCCCGACAGAGCGTCGTTTAGCAGTGCATGCGGTGAGCGACTCTGTTGGGGTAGACAGAGGTATTATTACTTTAATTATAATTTGTATATAGGTGCACCGCCGCAGCGCTGCTGTAGCGGCTGCAGGGATGTCTTCGCTGCTACTGGGCCTCTGTTGTTGTCGTTCCGGGGCTGGGACAGGTTGGTCACCGCCGCTTGCGGCGGGGGCCGGCCTGTCACCGAATTTTTATCTGTTGTGGGCCGTCATTGCACCCGCCACCGCTTTGGTGGTGGACGACGGCTGTTGTTCGGCGCGCATCTTTCTCTCCCTCTTCCTTTTTCTTTCTTCTCCATTTTCTATTCTGTCTGCACGAGGCAGCGGAGGTGGCTCAACTACACAGCCAGTAGCAGGCCCGTGCATTTTCTTTTCCTTCTTCCTACAGCCACAAAAAGCAACAACGTGAGCCAAGATTCCCGGACGATCTGTCAATGCTGTATCTTCCTACGTGGGATATTCTTCTTCTCTTGTCATGTTCCCGTGATGGATCGATCGTGCTTCAACTTACACGGCCATATGGGCTGTCTATACACACTAAAAATATCGCTGCTCTCTGTCTTATGTATGCCGGATTGTTATCGAGATTGTCATTCACGCGACCTCTGCCGTGCAGCCGTGTTGCCACGAAATCCGTGTGTGCGGGTCCTACAGAATGTATCAGTGTGGAACGCTCATAGGATCGTCAGAGCCGAGGAACGATCTTTATTTTGCCGTACTCCTGATCGATCCGCCAGATCGTGTCGTCATACTCCACTAGTCCCTGCGCGCGTAATTCAAAAAAGGGAATTCACGCGAAGTCATCGGTCTGACCAAATTTGATCCCGGATATAACTTCGGTGCAAACTCACGACTTCATGCTGTCAAACCCAAACAGTGCTGCAGCTTGCATACGTCGAACTCAGATGAAAAAAAAAAAAAAAAAAAAAAAAGCAGTTTGATAGGATCAGATTCGAGACCAGGAATTCCTCGTGGGAAGCGAGTACGAACAGTTGGTACGGATTACTGTATGTATCAGCATTATAACTAGCAGCTTACCGGTATCGCTCAAGAGGAAAGTGTACAACAGTTGCATCTTACCTGTACTCACCTATGGGGCTGAAACGTGGAGGCTAACCAAGAGGGCTCTGCTTAAGTTGAGGACAACGCAGAGGGCTATGGAACGAAAAATGGTAGGGGTAACATTAAGAGATAGGAAGCGTGCAGAGTGGGTCAGAGAAATAACTCAAGTTACCGACATTCTAGTGGAAATCAATAAGAAGAGATGGACATGGGCAGGACATTTAGTGCGAGGAGAGGATAATCGATGGTCGCTTAGGGTAACAAACTGGATTCCAAGGGAAGGAAAGCGTAGCAGGGGGCGGCAGAAAGTTAGGTGGGCGGATGAGGTTAAGAAGTTCGCAGGGGTCAAGTGGATGCAGCTAGCACAGAACCGGGTTAATTGGAGAAATATGGGAGAGGCTTTCGCCCTGCAGTGGGTATAGTCAGGCTGATGATGATGACTGTATGTATCCTTCACCGTAGCCGGTCGCCCCACTCATGCTGTCCAGTGCACGTCATCCTCTCCATCAACTTCCAACTGTGCTCAGAAAGTTTTTGCTCGTCGTACTCGGTCTAAAACCCTACTTTTTTATCAGAAGTGAAGCAGGCTAGAAAATTAAAGCTGCGTAAATTCTGAGGGCAGATCTTTGTTCGTTGAATGAAACTGCGCTGAACCGCTCACGCTTGAATCATGCGGCGTGTATACGCTTTATCATCACGCACATACCGGTGACAGCGCATATCAGTTCCGGTTCCGGTTTCGGCCGCTTATGCAAGCGACGCAAACTCGACGTGTTTCGCTGCGTTTGCCCGCGACGACCGCGGAAGCGACGGAGGCTGGCGACGAATCCGAGCCGGGACGTCTTCTGGAGAAGGAGAGGACGCGGGACGCCGTGTTATTAGGACACCGCGAGAAAGGGGAGGCAGTGCGTGCCGCCACAGCCGTCAACTTGCCCCGGCGGGCCGCAGATTCCTCGGCGTCACTCAGCGATGATCTGTGGACCGTGACGCGGTCCCCACAGTCGCCTTCATACCGCCCCGTGGTGTCCGTCTTGTCTTCTTTTTTATATATATCGCCCTCTTCGCGTTCTCGCGTCTGTCAGAACGTCGCCTTCTTCGGCGGCGGCGTTCCCGGTGACGCCCCTGAGGAGGGTGTGACCTTAACCGAAGATCCTGGACTGCCGCAGCTTCTCGGACGTCATTCCTTGCTGTGAACTCTGGCATAGACGAAGAGCTAGGAAAGAGAAAATGAGGCTGACCCGCGCACCATCTCTCATTACGGGATGCGGTAGCGGGTGATCATGCGGCGGCAAGGTCGCGAGATGGCATTGCACTGCACTCTTCAAAGCATTTCAATATGAACGCTGAACGGTAGGGCGGCGTGTTCGCGATGGCATGGTATTATTAAAGGGAACGCCTGGCCTCTCCAGAAGTACCAGATCTTTCTCTTTTTTTTTTCTTGGGGACATGTGTATATGAAACGAGCTCTTATAAGGAGCCGTATATACGAGCGAGAGTGATGATGATGATGGCGTCGGCTAGTTGTTACGCCTTTTGTAACGGGTCACCGCTGTCTCCTGACCACGGTGGACCGTGCTCTTGACGCCTGCCATCTTGGGTAGACAAGTCCCAGTGTTACCGAGTTGATCGTTTTTCCGCTAAATTTAGCGGCTTTTTACACTGTTTAGCGGGCTGCTGGACTGCGAAATGCGCGATTTTTAGCGGTTTTGAGTTCTTGCTGGCATCTTTTCTGGCGGTTTTGGGTTGCCCTGCATGTTTGCTTAAATTGTGTAAATTCTTTAGATTATATTCATATCTGCGCGAGAACCCCATTGTGTGCGCATGAATTCGCGGAGATGTCAAGATGGTGGATGTTGGAAGACGCCCAATACGCCTTATATTGGTTCATGCAGCACTTTTTAAATGCAGTCGTGTCGGCTACTGTCGGGCATCGGGTCCGGCAGTCTGGGGCCCGTCAAGTCCCTAGCGAAAAAACCGTATGAGTCACAATAACCTCATATAGATTTCTCATACTAAACTCATACTAAACTCATACAAATCTCATACAATCACATATATTTCTCATAAGCTGAATGATATTTGTATGAGAATATATGAGATTTGTACGAGTTTAGTATGAGTTTATTATGAGAAATCTGTAGGAAGTTATTGTGACTCATAGGTTTTTTTCACTAGGGGTATGGGCAGAAATGCAGGAAAGAGTAGCTGCAGGACCCTAATTTCGAGACTGGATACTGGAAGCTTCAAAATCAACACGACCTCATGATTATTTTTTTGTGAGGGAAATTTCGATGCTGGATACAGGAATTTCTAAATGCAAATTAACGTTCTTTGTGTAGCCGTTGGTGCCTGCTATGGAATTCATGAGGGCCACGAGAAAAAGAAGCTGTTATTCGTCTTCAATGCAAGAACTCAATCTTGTTAGCTGGAACAGCCGGGCGAGCACAGCTGCATGCTGACAGGAGGTGAACAAGTATACAGCGATGCTTCCAACAAATTCCCTTCGAGCTTATCGAGTTTGCTTCCTCCATGCTGATGCTGCTCTAGTAGAATGGAGAAGCAGGACGCATGTTCGGTCACCTGCACATTATGAAATGTAAACAGGGAACCTCATACAAACTGAAAGGACGAGCCCGATTTTAATTAACCGAGACGGACTGCGAAGGCAGAAAAATACTGCTCGAACCACTGACTACTCGCGAGTGCATGTAATCCTGAACACATATGAAGGTATGCGTTGCAACAGGGCTGGAATCCCGCTCAGAACTGGCGGTACGAGCGGCTTGGTCGCCCGAAGGATGCTAGGCAAACCAATATGGCGCAGACCACATTTTCTGCGAATTAAATAGACTGCGATTAGCATTTTGCCGACAGGAAAAAGAGAAATGCTTTTGCAACTTTGACTCAAACCTTCAGAAGGAAGGCGGGATATTTCTGAAAATGAAAGTGTATTCCTACTTGGAAATGTGTTTGCCAAAAAGAAAAAGTGCTTTCTAATATATACTTAATAGCAATATTATAGTTTGCAAAAAAATTAACAAACTAATATGCTTAAAACGTAGCTGTTTGATGCTACGTTTAGAGGGTTTTATGGCTCCTTTTGAGAGTTTTCTATTTTTGACTTGGCAACACTGTAGGTGATCTTGCTGTCAACTTAATCCGTAACCTGTATATTCTGTGTTCATTGTCTTGCCTGAGGAAATATCGAATTGAACCTGACCTTCGACCTTTGTAACAGATTTACAGCCCATAAGGGTTCGCCCAGGTCACTTCAGAACGCTGGGAAGTTGAAGCTAGAGTGCCGGCTTGTTGAAGATGTAACACCAAACGAAACGAAGACTCGGTTGGGTTCACTCCACGCGTTACGTACAGTGGCACAAGAAAGTGGATCACCGGTCGCATGCACGCCGTGGAGGTGCTAGTCCACTCCGCGCGACTCGAATCGGAGAGCGTACGCGCACGAACGTAAACGAAGACTCGCCACGGCTTGTGAGCTCCGCAGACGCGCAGAGCGAAGAAAATTTCAAGGTTTGACTCATTCAGGCATGACAGCTAGTCTCACATTCACGCTTCACGCCCGCTCATACACCTGAATGGGTGTGAAAGCTGCAGCGACAGCAGCTTTGCAATTTCCCGGTCTTGCTTTGTTTGAGCAGGCCACCGGTGTCGGCTTATCGACACAGGCGCACAGTTGGTGTTGTGCAAGTGGTGTTCTGAAGGTTTACGCGGAAAGGGTCAGGAACAGTGATTAGTCATTCACAGTGTGTTTAAGAAGGTTGCCCAGAAGGTGTACAGAAAATATTTAGAAGGCTTGCGGGAGGTGTTCAGAACGTGTGCTGCAGAAATATGGTGGGTGCTGTCACACCGCCTGGTGGATTCGCCCGACACTACGTTAGCGAACCTTGGCCGCACTCGTCCAGATGACGTATGTCTAAGACGTATTTGCCTAGGGTAAAGGAAGGAGTGGCGCAGGTGGGACCTTGATGAAGACGACGATGTTCAGCGCACAGCGTGAGAGTGTGTTGTGGTTCTCCAAGAGGCGGCTGCGGGGATAATATAGTTCTCTCGTGCCTGGGCCAGGGGAGGTGATCTGTTCGTGCTGCCACAAGTTCGAAGCCCAGTCGCGGCAATGTTTTTTTCTCTATTGACAGTGTGTGTGTGTGGATACGCTCTGATGGCAGGCTCTCATTGGCCAAGAAGTGCTTTCGCATTAATGCGTCCAGTCGACCGTCTGGCATTGTTCCAAGTTCATTTGCGTAATCAGACGGTTTTTTTAGTTTATTATAGGGCATACTGTACCACATTCACCGGGTCCAAGAGTCTGCCGTTCTGTGTGCGAAGCTTTTCCAGTTTCGCTCCCTGAGGCGATTTTTTCGTGCTTCTTTCGGGTTGTCGCGTAAAAGTGAAGTTGCCGCGTTACCTTCCGATGTTTGGTTCGGTTTATGAGGTTTAGCGTCTCAAAGCGATCAGGCTATGCGAGACGCCGTAGTGGAGGGCTTTGGAAATTACAACCTCCTGGGGTTATTCAACGTCCACTGACATCGCACCTGCTTTCTGTGCTCGCTTCGACATGTTTACGGGCCTACCTGCTAGCCAGAGCAAAATATATATTTTTCCCACGGCAGCGGTGTAGCTATGCAGCGGAGTTGACCAAGCCGGCGCGCTTGCGGAAGCGAAGGCAGATCATGAACTCACGGGGGATATATAAATCATCGTGGAGTGCCAGCGCACTCCGGCGTAGTAAACGCGCCCATAAACTGTTCCTTGATCTGGTTGCGAGAGAGCAAACTATGGAAGTTAGCATGTGTGCCGCGAAGGATATCGCACCTAGAGCTGTCCCCTGATGGGGCTGGGACAGGTAGGTCACCGCCGCTTGCGGCGGGGGCTAGCCTGCCACAGAATTTTTATCAGTTGTAGGCCGTCATTGCACCCGCCACCGTTTTGGTGGTGGGCGACGGCTGTTGTTGTGGCGTGCGTCTTTCTCTCCCTCTTCCTTTTCTTCTCTATTTTCCCTTCTGTACACACGAGGCAGCGGAGGTAGCTCAGCTACAGAGCCAGTAGCAGGCCCGTGCATTTTCTTTTCCTTCTTCCTACAGCCACAACAAAAATAACAACAAGCGCAGCGTCACTATATGAATCGACTCATGAGCACCTGTGCTGTCTCGATTCATGTATCGCCGTGGTGCGCACGCTCGTAGCCAGCTCCAAATGTCGAGCCCTTCGCTACCACACAAGCTATCTCAATTTTGAGACTAACAGGTAATGTAAAATCTGTACGGCACCGGCGATGACCAAGGTGACGCTCTTATTGAGGCGAAGACAGAACTCGGGGGAGGAGCTATGTGGCAAACCGAAAAATGCACGGCGAGAATCTGATTGGCTAATTGCGTGTGCGCTTCCGGACGACAAGAGACTTTCTCTATTAAGTGCATTTCTATAGTTTGCTCTAATTTCAGTAGATCCTACAGTGACGAGGCGAGCGACACGTGCATTTATCCTCGTGCGACGGCATCGCGCGATGCTTGCCACCTTGGAGTTCGCGCGTGTTAGTTTAAAAATAGTTAAATTGGTTCACAGGAAGGGAAAGGCGCAGTAACTGTCACACTTGCTCTGTGGACACCCGAACCGCGCCGTAAGGGAAGGGAGGAAGGTGGGAATGAAAGTGGAAAGAGAGAAAGAGGAGCCGTAGTGGAGGGCTACGGAGTAATTTCGACCACCTGGGGATCTTTAACGTGCGCTGACATCGCACAGCACACGACGCCACTTCGTTTCGCCTCCATCGAAACGCAGCCGCCGCGGTCGGGTTCGAACCCGGGAACTCCCACTCACTCAAAGCAAGGTGCTCGTGTGCTGTGCGATGCCAGTGCACGTTAAAGAACCCCAGGTGGTCGAAATTTCCG